>JAUCNQ010191987.1:0-23799 GCA_032352715.1 Bougainvillia muscus
GCACTCCACCATGCTTGATATTTTAGAGATTTGTTACATATTTACCGAACAGATATTTTGAAGAACACCTCTGGAGGCATGCTTCCGTTTCATATTAGTTAAACATTCTGTAGACCTAAGTAAGCATTTAAGTAACGACCAAAAGTCTGAATATGATTTAGTCAAAGATTTTGCATTTCTTTCCGACTTACTTTACAAACAAAATAAATCTAGTTCTGGTCTGTTTGGTTTTAATTGTTTATTTGTAATGTTAATGTCATAACTAAAAGTGCATTTCTTGTTGTTGTAGAATTCTTCTGAATTTATCAATGATGAAACTGATGGTGAGCCACCAGTAGATGGTATGTATAGTATACATCATGGGCTGATTCAGAACATGTGTTTACCTAGTTACAGCAGTGAAATGGAGACTCAAAGTCATCAAACTTCAATTGCTTTATGCGAGAAGATGGGTCTCATCAAGACCCATCATCACACATAAAGCTATTAAGAAATAAAACTTATTATTCTCCTTCATGATGTTCTGATTTGCGCCGGACCCGTCACTGCAGATAGTGCATTGAATTTTGCGCCGGACCTGTCACTGCAGATAGTGTATTGAATTTTGGGTTAAATGCTCACTTAACTAGTTTTTTCTGCAACATTGCACCTTTTTGTCCCGTTTATCCTTTCGGTCCTTAGGAAGAACAAACGTGTTGCAATTATTATCAAATGAAATTTTAGCAAGAAAAATCAGTTTTTATTCAACTCACACTTGTTCATTATTTCTAGAATTATTGCATATTTACACCATGCCACTTATCTTTTTGTGATAACCATATTTATTTTTTAATTTCTTCAGTTTTTAATTCACAGGTAGACCGCAGTACTTCTTGGGACGTGGTACTGAGAAAATCGATGGCATAAATTCGAACCGGGGGACCCCTCAATTATTAGCTCAATGTGTTACCACTGTGCCACAACTGCAACTACTAATACACGCAGCCATCAGGAAGCAGCCATCTGTACGTGTTCTTCAAATTATGTGTTCCGTAAATATTTGAAAAATGCCTACAGAAGTGTCCTTGGTGGAGTTCATTTTTAGCATTGTTGCAGGCATAAAGCCTGCAACTATGCTAAAAATGCACTCCACCATGCTCGATTTTTTAGAGATGTGCTGCATATTTACAGAACAGATATTTTAAAAACACCTCTGGAGGGATGCTTCTGAATACACTACTATGTTTGATTTTAAATACAGTAGTTTTATTTGTTTCTTTTTTTAGCTCTAACCAATTCTATAATGGATAATATTATATCGTATGAACAGAATCGTAGAGACTGTAATCGCTCATTAGGAATTTTATGTCAAAAATTTCTTATGTTATTTATGGTAGCTGAGGTAAATAATAATTTTGTTCGACAAGAGACCACTGAAGTACTTACATTTGTTGACATGCTTATGGTTCGTCTCAAAAATTCGCTTTAATTCGCTTCACAAATCACTTCATTTTCACCTCAGATTAAGTGTTATTGTGTGCATACAAAGTATGCTCAATAGCACTTCACCTGAGATGAAAATTGACAGAAATGAAGCAAATTTATAAAGCGTACGAATTTTTGAGACTGTTCTTCACAGGAATTACGTTTTTGTTTATGAAAGAAACTTTTAATATGCAGTTTGTTGTAAGTCCTTTTGTTATTTCTTCAAAGAACAAAGAAATTCTTGCGAAACCAAATACAATAGGGACAATTCTTCATCAGGATTAAGTTCCTTTAAATCGTACAATTTTCATCGGACTGCTAACCATTTTCATCTCAGAAGAAGTGTTTTTGTGCATACTATGTATGCACAAAAACACTCCTATGAAAATTGATACGATTTCCATACGAATTTTGTGGAACTCCTTTAACCATTTTAGATATTTCTTTTAGGAAAAAGTTGTTACTTTGGATAAGGCAGCTAAATTCTTAATCACGGAACCTGATGAAGGAACAGGGAAGTATAAAAGTAAGCAAGTTATCTCTTTGTTGTTACCTAAAAATGATCTATGGTTGTTTTAAATTTATGTTATATCCTTTAACAATAAATTGTTAAAGAATCAAAGAATCTGCTAATCCAGATTTCTGCAGATTGTCTGGTAAATTCCTTAAGTAAAATATATTTTTTTATGCAGTGGATTTATTTTAATCTCTCTTGAAAAGGGATTCACCAATAAACACACAAGGGCTTTTTGTGGCGATTGATGTTTCAATGAAATGAAATCAATTCTGATTGGTTAAAATTACAAGACTAATATATTATTGTGTATGTGTTACTTTAGCGAAAGTGAGAAGGTTATATGACATAGCCAACATCTTGACGAGTATCAACTTCCTGGAGAAAACGGTTTCTTATGAAGATTCTTGTAAGAAGGCTGCTTACAAGTGGGTTGGAATGGATTTAAATTCATTAAATTCTGCAGAAGGTATAAAATTAAGTATTTTCAAAGATTTATTTAAAAGTATTCTAATATTAAACTAATTTATCTGAGTCAGTGGCAGATTAAGGACACGTTTACATGAATACTTTTTATAGGCGAAATGAACTGTAATGGCTTCTGTGATTGGTTAAATTTTTTCGTTGGAAAAATTTAACCAATCACAAGCCATGACGGTTCATTTCGCCCGCAACGATTTTCCATGTAAACGTGCTCTTAGGCTCAGCAAATCGTACCATTATCATCATAAATGCATATTTTATGTATGTACATTACTTCAATTAATTCGAGTTTTTCGAACACATTTCATCACAAAAGGAGTGTTTTTGTGAATACTAGCACAAACACACTCCTGTATGAAAATTGATACGAATTTCCATACGAATTTTGTGGACGGTCCCTTTGTATCAACAGATTAACAAGAAAATTTAATATCGCATGAAACGAATTAGGGAGTTTGCGCGTAACGTTCTAATCTCTAGTTTTCACCTTTGTGAATATAGGTTACATGCATTCCGTCGTACAGGATGGAATGCAAGTAGCCTATATGTACAAAGGTAAATTCAGCTTTACTGTCGTACATTAGACTGTGTGTAGAGTCCCTATTATAAAAGATTGGCTGAATTATAAAAGTTATAAACTTCTTATCTGATGAAAATTGTACGATTTAAAGGAACTTAATCCTGATGAAGAATTGTCACTATTGTATTAAATTTTTATCACTTTTAGAAACACAAAAGGCGTTCCAATCCCAAGAATTTTCTCTCACTCGTCATTCTTTGCTATCAACTATCCCTAGAAAAAATTTCTTACGTAAGTATATAACATTTTTTCATTTCACTTGTAAGAGAGTCAAAGAAGGGCAAGGAATCTTCTAGAATTAACATCGAGAGTTTTAATTTAAAGTAGTGAGCATCACAGTAAATTCACCCTGAGTAGTGATGCTCGACATCACATGACCTTCATTTTGCCATACTGCGCTACATAGTAGTACAGCAAAGGGATCTACCTATTGATAATTAGACCCTAAGAAGTGATGTCCGGAATCACTTACCTTACACGACCTTCATTTCACCATACTAGTAATAAAGCTTAGTGATGGCAATCTACGTATTGATAACTATAACTTTAGTAAATTACTCTATGTACTACCAGTAGGGTCAAATTATTATGAGTTAGTTCCTCACTAATTAGAGATAAGTTAGTATCATCAGTTAATGCTCTTTTAGGTCTTACAGCATATTTTACTCCCAAGTCTGTCTGAAACACACATTGTTATTTTATGGACATGCATTTTATGTAAAAAATAGACCGACCGAAGTTAACAATTTGTCGTACATCTCACACTTGTGCAGACACACATAATTTGTATGAAATGAAACCTTTGAAACTGGAAATAATAGATCATCCACAACATTCGTATCGAATTTTTTATCAATTTTCACAAAGAAGGAGTGTTTTTGTGCATACTTAGCACGGTCCCTGATACAACTTTATTTGTATATTTAGATTCCCAAAAGCATCAACTTCAATTTCAAAATAGTCAATTAAAATTCCGCTGCCGGTCAGCTTCTGCTCATCAGTTAACTTCACCTGGTAATCACCTACAAAGTACTGGTAAAGTGAAGTTTCCAAGGACATTTTCTGCTACAACTGTGAAGAAAGAAGAATGTGACGTTGATAGTGACATAGATGATATAGTTTCCAATGATGGCTTTGATGTTGAGAAGTGGAGTGTTGAAACATCACCTTTGCCAAACAAGGGTATGTATAACTTGAATAGAATCAGGAAACTAAGGGACCGTCTCAAAAATTCGCTTAAATTCGCTTCACAATTCGCTTCATTTTCACCTTAGATGAAGTGTTATTGTAACATGTAAGTGTTACAATAACACTTCACCTGAGGTGAAAATTATTAGGAATGAAGCGAATTGTGAAGCGAATTTTAGCGAATTTCTAAAATGTGTCATTGCTGCTGTTAGGGTTCGTCTCAAAAATTCGCTTTAATTCGCTTTACAAAATCGTTTCATTTTCATTTCAGAAGAAGAGTCTTCTGCTGAGATAAAAAATTGTATCAATGAAGCGCATTTCTAATGCGAAATTTTGAGATGGTTCCATAGTTACATATGATTCTGAAGGTATGCTTCACCTAATTCCCATCTTTTGTTGTTGACTTCTGCTAGTTGTTGAAACACCATTGCGTTCATTGTTATCATTGTTGTAACGTCCACAAAATTCGTATGGAAATTCGCTTCATTGATATCAATTTTAGACTCTGAAATTGTATGACATATGTTTAATTCCATGACTCATATTTTCCATAGGTGAAGTTAACCAAAGTCCGAACGAAGCTTTATTTCAGGAAAAGTTACGAAAGCTGCAAGAAGAATTTCCTGATAAACTGCCTCATAATGATATCCTTTTCAACTTCTGTCAAGCTTCTAGCTAAAAGCTCTTTGAGTCTACTCAATTTCTACTTGATTTTGCAGTATTTTGCTTTCTTGTGTGTTAAGAATCTCATAGGTTGTCAATAACATAGGGTTCCGCCTCAACATCCTACGAAATATCCCTAAAAGACTTCAAGTTAGGGCATAAACTGCTAAATAGTCTTCTATACAGTTTTTCAAGAGCTTTCTAATACACTATATGTTTTCTCCAACTGTGAAATTTGATGTCCGATTTGGAAATTTGCTAACTTTTGATATATAATACAAATATTCACCAAACTGGTACCATTTTACCCCTTAGCTCATGGACAACGGGTAACCTATAAGATATATATTGAAATATCTCTAATAATTTCTTAAATCTTAACCCCTAACCTCTATCTAACCCCTTATAATTTCTTTAAATGGTCACCCATACTTATACAATCCTGCAGCATTTGCTGCAGGATTGCTAAAGTAGTGTGACCATTTGTGAACACTATGCGGTAAGGAGTTAAGGGAGAATATTCGGAACAATAGGGGTGTTCTGGTTGTCTTTCAGTTATCAATCGTACAGTTTTTTCTTTAACTTACTGTTTACGTCTTCTGGAATTATTGTCAGCTTGTCGAAATAATCCAACTAAAATTCTTGGAAGTCGTACATCAAGAAGAAGTTTATCATCAGATTTTGGTAATAAAGACGAAAATATTCCACCTGCAAAAAAACTGAAAGTGGAAAATATCCTGCAGCAAAATGCTAAGATTGCTTGTAAATCCCCTTCACAAGCTGAAGAGAAAAATCTACAGTCTGTATCTACTGCTCCAATTTTTTATGCTTCCTTGAAGCCTCTTATTTCGGCCTCTTCATCTGCCAAAAGTGTTCTATCCGATGCTAGCAACATTACATTTAATACTCAACCTAAGCCAATTAATACGACTGGGGTACCAGCCTCTGGCCAACAAAAGTTTCAACAAGCTGCTTACCTTACCATACCTGGTACATTCAAGCAAAGCAATATTCAAAATACTGGTGCACCAATGTTGCTATCTCCTATCAGAGCACCAATTTCTCTGGCAAAGAATGGGTATTATCAAATTATTCCAGTACAGTGTCGCACTGGAGAAACAAATGAAATGAAAAGTTTACCTTTTACATTCTACAATGCTAATTCAACAAATCAAGTTATTACATCAAAGACAGCTATGCAACAGCAAGTATTTACAAATTATTCTAGCAATAATATTACTAGTCCATTACCACCATTCAGAGCACATTTAGTTGCTTCACCAGTTGGAAGTCAACGTTGTGTAGGTGTCAGAGCTAAATCACAACTTAGTCAACAACAAATAGTTCCCGAAAATTATCCAGAATTTGTCACACCACCACATGTCCTGATACGAAGTGGAAATATTAAGCCACAGGCTAACCCTATTTTATTCCCAAAGATGACACCAGAAACTCCATCATCTTCAGCACCTTCATCTTTAATGAATGCTGTTACTAGAAAATTAATGTCAGTCCACCCTGAGGAAAATATATTGTAGAATTTTTTTAATTAGTGACAATACTAAAAAGTTTATTTACTTGTATTTTGGATTTTCACGAATTAACTCATTCAGTGTCGAAGATGTAAGTGATTCGCTTAAATTCGCTTCACAATTCGCTTTATTTTCACCTTAGATGAAGTGTTATTGTAACACGTAAGTGTTACAATAACACTTCATCTGAGGTGTAATTATAAGGAATGAAGCGAATTGTGAAGCGAATTTAAGCGAATTTTTGAGACTGTTCCTTATCATAGTTTGATTTCTGCTACAAAAGCCATAGGCGGACTCATAACATGCTTTTACTTAGTCAAAGCAATAGAATGGATAAAGAAAGCATGCTCAATTTTTAATTGCTTTTGTATGATAATGGGTCTTTATACAAAAACTATTAAGAATTAAAACGTTTAGTTCTCCATTGTGCTGTTCTGACTAGGGCTGGATCCGCCACTGGAAGCAGCAGAAATCAAACAATGAAACAATGCTTGCGGCACTTAACGATTTGATGTTTATTTGCTTTTTTCACAAGTGAAGTTATTACACTCGTTAATTCGCTTTAGATATGTGTAAACCCATTACACATATTCAGAATAAAGTTAAATTCGCTTCATTTTTATAAATCGCACCATTTTCGCTACTTGCATTTGAAATAACATTTACTTCCCTTTTAGAAAATCTAATCAGATTCCTATGAGTTCAAAGTTACAATAGTAGGGAAACTAATCTTTTTAAAAATTGTGAATATCAGAAAATAGATATTGCTGACGTCATTAATACTATATTTGTTTAGAGAACATCTGTTCCAAGTTAAGGTTAACTTTGATAGGGGGACAACCCCCCGGCCTTTATAAGTTGTTTAAAGGTTCAAGGGTTAATAGCTTCATGCGTGAAATATGCAACTTCATAGAAGTTTTAAGGGTCCATCCAGGAAATTCCTATCGAAAATCGTACCATTTTTATAGTATGCACCAAGACACTCATAAATAAAAATTGATATGAATTTCCATACGAATGTCCATACGAATTTTGTGGACGGGTCCTAATGTTGTCGATTTCTTAGGGACCGTCCACAAAATTCGTATGGAAATTCGTATCAATTTTCATACAGAAGGAGTGTTTTTGTGCATACTTAGTATACACCAAAATACTCCTTCTGTGATGAAAATGGTTCGTATTACGATACGAATTTTGTGGACGATTACTTATAATCACAACATAATTTGGGTTCATAATTTTTTTGTTTCAAATCTCCACCAACTCGAGTTACAGATTCTGTATAATCGGAAGGTAGACTTTTGATGCCAAAGAAAGACGCCCCTTCCTAGCAAACAAAATTAAAATAATGACGTCTTCGCGACGTTGTTGGATGTCAATTTTGGACCTTCGCTGGGTTTATTCGTACTTTTTTATAATTTTAGATTTTTCCAATTCATTAATATTTCATTTTAGTCTTAGTATATGTAGATAGATAATGATTCTTTTAAATTTTATAATCTGAAAGTCTGAAAATTATCATGAATTGTCTTTTAAATTAGTGTACTATCAGTGTCAAATCTAGAATAACAGGTCAACGTCCGATCATCTGGAAAAGGGCAATTTTCCATATTTTCCTATTTGCTTCCTTCAAAGATTACTATTAAATAGTCACAAGATATTAGGGACCGTCTCAAAAATTCGCTTAGCAAATTCGCTTCATTCGTGTCAATTTTCATCTCAGATGAAGTAACACTTCATCTGAGGTGAAAATGAAGCGATTTGTGAAGCGAATTTTTGAGACGGACTCTTAATGATTAGATGAAGTGGATGTTTATGTATAATTAAGCCGGGTTCACACCACTCAGATAATTCCTATTGACTAAAAAATCGTACTGAATTCGAGAATTCAGTGCGATAATTTCAGTGTGATAGGAATTATTTCACTGGTGTGAATCCAGCTTCGATAGTTAATAACTGAATTCTGAAAGACTCCATTGACCATTCATCAAGAAAACTCTTGGGGCATTAGTCATTTTTGTGTGGACATGGTGTTATAATATATTTCAAATGACAAATATCAAGGAACAGTCCACAAAATTCGTATCGCAAATCATACCATTTTCATAACAGAGGAATTGTCTTTGTGCATACTTAGTATGCACGAAGATACTCTTTCTGAATAAATTGTGATACGAATATAGTGGACGGCCCCTTAAGACTAAGTGTATGTCTATGTATCTTAGTTGTACTCTTTACTAATTCTAACCGCTGCTTTCCATTTACGCAATTATTTAAACCAACCTCGATCCCATGGCTTCTTTGCCTTTTTAAAAACGTCATTGTTACCAAAATACAATTTTTACCCAATCAATTGCGAAATTGGAATTCAGTCTTAATGTGTAGTTGAATATTGTGTTCCCATTATACCTTATCGGATAAAGCCTCGTCCTAAATTTCCGTCCATTAAACTTTCCTCTCCTCTTTTAGAACATCACCTTGGTGCGAAGGTCACTTGATCTTTAATGAAGAGCATTGTTCCTATAAGAATATTTCCTCAGCTTTGTCCGATAAAGCTGTCTGTTTTATAGAGAATTATGTTACATTGTAAGGGATTGTCCACAAAATTCGTATGGAAATTCGTATCAATTTTCATACAGAAGAAATGTTTTTGTGTATACTTGATATGCACAAAGACGCTTCTTCTGTGATGAGAATGGTACGAATTTCCATACGAATTTTATGGAACGGTCCCTCAGGGTTTGTCTAAAAAATTCGCTTTAATTCTTTTCTCAAATCGCTTCATTTTTATTTCAAATGAAGTGTTGTATGCACAATAACACTTCATCTGAGATGGAAATTGACACGAATGAAGCGACTTTATAAAGCAAATTTTCGAGACGGGGTAATGTTACTGGTAAATCACGTTGGCAATTACCACAGCAGGGTTAATTCATTTTTCATTTCTTTGGCTGTAACAATCACTCGTAATGCTATTATTTGTATAATTTGTTCTTGCCAGCGGGAATTTAACGGGTTTCTAGGTGCCCAGAATATAAAAATTATTCCAATTTTTTATAATTTAGCGTTAACCCTATACCGCTATTTGGAGTGTTATTAATGTTTCGGGATCGTCTCATATATTCTCTCCATAAGGAACCATCTCAAAAATTCGCTTTAAATATTCGCTTTATTAATATCAATTTTTATCTCAGAAGAGTCCTTCTGCATACTTTGTATGCAGAATGACCCTTCTTCTGATATTAAAATGAAACAATTTGTGAAGTGAATTTAAGCGAATATTTGAGACGAACCCTTGAATGTATTTTTGTGCAAGAACTTTCCAAACCTATGCAGGGTCTAATCTAGAATAAGGACACGTTTCCATGAAGCTGTGATTGGTTAAATGTTTCCGTCGGAAAAATTTCACCAATCACAGAAGCCATGACAGTTCATTCCGCCCGCAACGATTTTCCATGTAAACGTGGCCTAAGAAGGCAAAGTCCTTTTAGTTGAAAAGGGCTATTTTTAATGTAAAAACATAAGGATCATTTTCTTCGTTATTCAAAGGTTAGCGTGATTAGGGCCTGTTATGTTTGAGCATAGATCTATGGTTTGAGACAATCTTTGTAGTTAGTCGAATAAATTTTGTAGTTTTTTGCAATCAAGATTTCCTGTATCATGAGAATTAAGTTTTTGTTGCCCTTTCCGCACAAAATGACGTCATATCATCTTTCTTTAGACCATACTTCTCGCTAAATTGTTTCTGCAATGCACATTACTTACGGAACCTTCTGCATAGTTCGTTTCGCAAATCGTACCATTTTCATCACAGAAGAAGTATCTTAGTGCATACTAAGTTACTTCTGCTAAAAGAAAATTTATATGAATTTCGATGTGGATTTTGTGGGCTGTCGTTTAGCTAATCTAGGCCTGTGTTTTCATATCTTATATAATGAAAAATTAGAAAGAAGTAGAATAATATCCAGACCACTACATGTAAGAGAGAAAATTCGCTTTAATCTGTTCTATCGTTTAATCTTCATCTCAGAAGAAGTGTAATTGGGGATACTTCGTATGCACAAAGACACTTCTTCTGAATGGGAATTGATAATAAAGCGAATTTACGCATAACACATAAGTATTGGGGTCGAGTTTTTGATTGTGATACTTCTTCAAAGCCTCGTCTTCTGGTGGCGATACATAGATCAGTTGTCTTGGAGACTAGGTTGGCGTAGTTTGCTAAAAAAGGTTAGGAACAGCTGTTTTTATACGTCAAATTATCTGAGCAAATGTATGGTTTCTAATCTCATTGGGTGAATTTTATAATGGTTGGCTTCTTGCAACTTTGAAAAATTAAAAAACACTTATGAAGCGTCCTTGGTCATATCCTGAATTTTGCCCTGGAATAACTGGAAACCTCCTAACGATTGCACGTTTTTTTATTATAAGAAACCAGTTTATAAGAACTCTAGTCACTTCTTGAGCTCAGCTACCTAAGAAACTCATCTAGTCATTCCAATCTATTCTTAGCCAGTTACGGACTCTATATATTTTACGGAAATACGTAGAGTCTACATTTTCGATTAAAAATGTGAGAGTCGTGAAACAGGCTAACCTATTCCAAGAAACTAAAAAATTTGGTGATGTTATCCGACGGACAACGGTAGGTTGTTCAATCAATTGGACAATCTCAATTTTCGTGCAACGTGGAAGACAGCTTGTTAGTCTATACGTATGGTCTATATGAACTTGTTTTCATACTGATATAAACAAAAATCACGAAAAGTTTGCTCTCCGTGACATTTCTAATAAGGAACCTAGAGACCCAAAAGCTAAGTTTCTTATAAAAAAAAGTGTCTTGTATTCAATGATTTAGTAATCCTTATGCTAGGGTTTTACCTTACCTTGAAACGAATTTGCCGACATCTTTATTTTTCAAAGTTCTATTTCTGCCTATAATGGAGTCGCAGATTTTAATTTTTTCGGACGCATATGAAGCATACCTTGGGGGTAATCGGAGCGCGATTTGCTCGCGACCGCACGTTAAAGAACGACTGAAAGTCTATTTCAGCCTTCCTGTTTCACTACTCTCACATTTTGAACCGAAGAATCTAGGGTCCTGCCCGCTACTGATAATGTAGTGTATATTACCATAGGATATATCGAATTACCTGCAATTTACCAAAAAAGCTAACCCCGGTATAATCAGGGACATTTTCCGAAAAGTCGGAGATTTGACGTAAACATGAAAATTAAATGATACTTTGTATAAATAATGGAACTGAAAACATTAACAAAAAAATAACAAACACAGCATCAACATATAGCAGTATTTTCCTAAAAGCCATCTCAAACATATAACCTGCAATCAAGGTTGCAATTAGGCGATGAAACCCTCATAAATAAACCAAACCTTCCGTGTTCCTCTTTCTCTGCACCACACTGCAGCTTTTTTTTACATTAATGCGCTTGTTGTTTTGATTATGTCAATCAAATACAGTAAAATGGAAATTATTTATCCAGTGAAATCGAGATTACGTGACACCAAAGTTGCGAATTGTTTTATTATTAACGAAATTTGTTTTGATATTACAGTAGTTAGGTCCACAAAATGCGTGTGGGAATTCGCAACAATGTATAAAAAAAATCTTCTCACTACGTGATGCACATACTTCCAAATATGCCCAACTTTATGATAATGTAATCGTTAATTATTCATATCAAAATTCTTGTTTACACTTTTCCAACTATTATCAAAGGACCCCGTTCTTTTTGGTCGTATATAGAAGAAAAATTATGTTTACAATTCTTCGATGAACTTTCTATCACGTGGCAAGGGACCGTCCACAAAATTCGCATGGAAATTCGTATAAATCCATACAGAAGGAGTTTTTTTGTGCACACTTAGCATGCACAAAAACACTTCTACTGTGATTAAAATGGTTCGTATTAAGATACGGTTTTTTAATGTCCCTTTTGTGAAAAAACCTGCTAAAGTGGACGGTTTTTTTTGTCCCCTTGCGTGTCCCACTTAACGGAGTTGGACTGTACGCATTTTGTGGACGGTCCCTAAACAAGATTGATGCAAAAACAAAGAATGATTTAACCCTGATTTGACAGATTTGCCCAAAATTTGAAAACTACTACTGCATAGGAATATTTTCAAAAATTCTCCGGGATAGAAGTATTTTCTTGAAGACACTGAGAGTGTCAACTTTTCTATTTGCAAGAATTTCAGAAATTAGTGTTGGCCCATTAGTGTTGGCCCTGAGAATGGTTGTTTTTATACGAGAGAAACAGAAAATCCGGGATACATAGAGGGGTACCTTAATTAAGGTAAGATATTTTCGCGGCAGATATTTTCGCGGAATTTATTTTCACAATTTTGGCCCTAAATCGCGAAAATAAATATGGACAAATCGCGAAAATAAATTCCGCCATTTATTTTAATTCTCTTGTTCCCCGAATTTTTAGCCTTTATTATACGACTTTACTACAGAAATATCCTGAATTTTGCCTTTATAGACATCAATCGCGAAAATAAATTCTGTCTATTGTTACCTTATTAACATGAAACGCGAAAAAAAACTCCGCGTATTTCTTACCGCGAAAATTTCTTCTGTTCTGTAACCTGAAATCAAACTTCTGTTGTAGATTCTAGCCTCTCGCATCACGATTCTCATGTTTAATTCGATCAGGTATGCTCAAGAAAATTCTTTTTCACTTTTCCTTGGTATTGTACGATATTTTGACTTTTAATCCTAATACTAGGTGGGGTGTCTAAATGGGTGTAATACACTAACAATAAGACCGCTGGGCGACAGGATAGGAAGTCCCTCCCTTCCATTTTTCCCGAGGTTTTCCAATTTGTTAAATTTCTCAATGTAAATATTGAATTCTTTATAACAATTCATCTTACAGCAAAAGAAGTTCACGTGCCTATTATTATCAATTTGATGAAGTATTTTTCTATTGCATTTCACATCTATTCTCACAACACGTGTTTAGCGAAAACTTCAAAGCTCTCGTTTATTGAGAAGGTAAATAGTCTTTAATCTGTAAGAAGAGAGAGAGCGGTTTGTATGAGAAGGGCAGGTGGGGAGATATTACAATGTAAATTGCTCTGGATCAATTTTATAAGTATTTGTATTTTGTTGCTTTTGATTTTGTTAAAAAGAATATACACCCGGTGTTTTTTCTTTTGGGGCATTGCATAATAACAACAATGTGCTTTGCTTTTACCGTGGTCTGTCCAGCCATTAGTTTTTTCATCATAAAACTACAGTTAACTCGAACTCGAAAAACTCGAATTCGCGTTAACTCGAACTATTTTCTTGATCCCTTAAAGCTTTCCTAGTGCACAACAGCATCGTTTAACTCGAATTTTTGTTAAGTCGAACTGTTTCCTTTGTTGATCCATTCATCCACGATGAAACTTAGAGAAACATTAAGGGTCAATTCCGTAGTGCAACCACTCACAAAACATCCCGCTTATTTTGCCACGTGAGAACGGGATCAATATTGACTTCCTTTTTACCCCTTTTTCATAAAACCCCTCAGTGACGTAATATATACTCACTAAGCCCTTCGTTCACTGGTCGACTGGTGTACGAACGACACGCGTTATGGACACACTGAGTGCGCGGCATGGCTTCTCTCGCTCTGGTCTTGTTAAGCCATACTCAAGCTGATGAGAAGTTAATGACCGCTTTCATAGCAAACAGGTGTGAATGAGATCTTGGTGTGACGATCAATAATTTTTTCTGCTGGTATTGTTAAGAACAAAAGTTCACTAGTAAATCACTCATATTGCTCAGATATAAAAAAAAGTAAAAAAAATCTACGATGGAGAAAGATTTAATTGTTTGCAATAATTGTTATTGTTCGTGGATCATTGATAGAGGTCGCATGTGTTGAATTTAGTTTAGTTTTTAGCTTTCTATTATGTGAGACGGATAGTTTTATCTTACTTTAATACTTGTAAGGTCTTGAAATATTCATAAGGTTTTATTTTGATGTTCATTTAACTACTTTAGAGGTTCGAAGAAGTAAACATTCTAACCTTCTTAATCAGATTTTACTTATGCCGACCCCCTGGTTTAGTTAATGACAAGAGAATTTAGTGCGAGTGCGAGAAAAGAACTCGGTAAGAATTCTTTTGTTGTTGTTCATGGAGAAACGTGGTTGGCATTACAAGCAGTGCTAGAGCCCCTGTAAGCCCCTCACGGCTAGAAGTAGAACGAAGCAGGCCGCTGTCTGGACCTTTCTAGGTAGCATAAGCCTTGCTGACTACTAAGGGATCTACTTATTGCTTTTTTAGATCAGTAAATATATATATTTCCTATACACATACAGGAATCCACATACAGTATATATACTATGGAGTTGTTATGCAATGAAGGAAGCGTTCTTGTACAAAAGACATTTTTGGATTCTAACCTGATTAAAGACGATAGAGTATTAGAAAGACTTTTAAAACTAGAAGATCACTATATACCTGGATGTGACTATTTTAAAATTGTACAAAAAGAACTAAAGCCGTATATGAGAAAACTAGTTGTAACTTGGATGTTCGAGGTACATAATTTTTTACCACGTGTTTTTGGAGCTCATAAATTTAGCGAGCTGTTTTAGTTTGAAACAAAGGCCTCATTGCAGTTTTTATTGGGAGGCAATATATTGGTCTTATAATTTTCTTCGGTGTAAACAACTTAAAGTTTTAATGATCTTGGGTCTCAAATGGACGTCCTATCTTTTCATCGCCATGGTCTTATTTGGTCATGTGTTTTTGTCATGTTTGGAATGTCCACTGAGAGATGCAGATAATGATGGCCTTCAACAAGTTCTTAAGAGGTGTAATTAAATTTTGAATTGGTATTTGTTTTGTATTAAATATTCCAATTTATATTTTTAGGTATGTGAAGAGCAGAAGTGTGAAGATGATGTATTCCCATTGGCAGTAAATTTACTAGATCGTTTTCTTTCTGTTGTCAGTATACGAAAAACTCAATTACAATTACTTGGAACAGCGTGTATGTTTCTATCTTCTAAACTAAAAGAGACAATTCCTTTAACAGCCGAAAAATTAGTTATATATACAGACAATTCAGCGACACTAGAAGAGCTTTTGGTGAGTGCTGATAGTCCAATCATAATCATAGAAATTTACGATCTAATGAATTGTTTGTTAAAAGAAAAAGAAAAAAGTCCCGAATTACGGTCATACGGCCCAATTTACACTAAGAAGCAATATCTAAATTTGAAAATTCGAATTCACCAATGTTGTTATTGTTATGCTTTTAATAGTTTTTATATGCATCCGCGATTGACGTTTATCTTTTGTTCTTTTATTTTTTTTAAACATTTTATTTGTTTTTCTTTATTATTTATTTAAAGTGTACTTTAGCAAACACAAGCTAATACTTTGCGGTAATTTTTCAAAAATTTGAAAAGCAATGATAAATTATTGCTACTGGCGCCTAAATTTTCTTTTTTGAAATTTATTTCCCTGATCTTTTTTACATCTCGAGTAGTTTCATCATTTCCAATTTATATTGCTGTTGTCAGAAAAGGGTTTTGTTTCTTTTTTCATCTTGTAGACTTAGCATTTACGCGATGGTTACAACATTGGAACGTCTCTTTTAGTATTTTGATAATAAAAGTACTTTTGTGATTCCTTGAAAAGAGGTCTGACTTAGGTCAGTGGAAAGTTCTTTATATTTCAAGGTCCTTTGCAATTTCCGAATTTCTAACGGTTTGCTTTTCCATTTAGAATTGGGAAATATTAATATTGAATAAACTACGCTGGGACATAGCTGCTGTTGTTCCTAATGACTTTCTTGAATATTTATTTAATCGAATGAACTTACCAGAATGTATAGACATTGATTACATTAGAAAACACGCACAGACATTTATAGCTCTTTGTTGCATAGGTAAGTTAGATACGGGAAATTACAAGTGCATACAGCCGTTGCTTTTCTCGGTAAATTGTTAAAACTACTAGTCAGAAGTAGGTATCTTACACATGGGTAAAAACAGCGTTGCATTTGTAGACCATGTACAAACACTAACTCCCTAAAGCATAATGACACGGATTAGATTTAACAGCGTGACTCCATTTTTTGATACTCATTCAAAACGAAGGAAATTTTTTTTTAAGTCTTTAATAGCTAGTGCTTAGTATGTAAATCTAGTGAGACCAAAACGGCACTAGCAATAATATAATGGAATTTCCGTTTTAATCAAGTATTCTTAGATAATTGCTCTGTTTAATTACATGTAATGAGATGTAATTAAATTCCCGTTAATCGTGACGTCATTTAAATTGCAATAACGATAACAAGTGTCCAGCGCATTTATCACTTTCAAGAATTCTAACCCTGCCCATTATTTAGTCACCAGGTCATCCAATTTATTTGCTCAATTTGTAAAAGAAATGACCGTGGAGTCTTTTAACCCTTAAATGCCCGGTGGTAATAAAATTGTCAGACGCGCTTTAACAATCCTGAAACAAAATGCTTCAGGATTGTTTTAAAAGTGCGTGTGACCATTTTAGACGTCTGGTATTAAGGGTTATGTTGTTCCATATCTTTTATTCTTGCCGTTGTTTGCTCTTCTAACTGAAAATCTTACCGACCGGCTAACCTTCCTTTTGTTGACAATTACCGAAGAAGATGCAGGATGTTAGATCATGTTTGTTATATCTATACTTTCTTTGTCAACTTCCTCCGAGGTGCCATAATACTGGAAGGAAAATATATTTCTTAAGAAAGTTTTTAAGCAGTGTTGAAGTATATCTCATTAGTCGTAATTCATGTTTTCGTGCAAAGAAGCACACTGAAAAAATGTGTCTCTCGTAATAAGATTAAAATCGAAAGTGATTAGTATAGTGATAACAATTGAGAAACTTACCAGGGTATATTTTCATCAAACAACTGTCTATTTAAACTTTTGTATGAAGAAACTTGAAACCGCGATGTCATAAAACGTTATTCGTTATGTGACGCTATCCGAAATGTAAAAGTCCATTTTGTCATTCATTTTAAGTGAATTTGATGATTCTCTGTGGGTTTATTGGCCAACAAACTCACTGCCCTCAGAATTAGATTAATGCTATGTTTATAATGTCTTTCTGACCTCCTTCCAAGTCAGACATGGCGTCGCAGGCCTTCCCCCACGTTTTAGCAAAGTGATGCTTTTTATCATCATTCCACATCGTTGAGTTTTCACCCCCTCACGTTTCAGTTGGCAGTGCCGTGCCTGGAGATTGGTCGAAAATCAGGGAGTGACTTCTTTCAGGGTGGTCACTATACTTGGAAAGTCCTTTAAATACCTGGAACAGTTTTGGTACCTGGAAAAATACCTATACTTATAATAGATTTTCCACCTGGAAGTACCTGGAAACATTTTTTTCTTGTCCAAAAAACTGAGCTGTATTGTTTGTCAGTGATCGTTCCTAAAATCATTATTCTTTTTGTTATTGTTGTGTTGCATTTTCGACTCTCGAGATTTTGTACCTGGAAAAAAAGAAATTTATACATGGAAAAATACCTGGAAACACCTGGAATTTGTTAGCGAAATTATACTGTCTTTGTAGTTGCTCCAAAAAACCTGATGGGAAATCGTAACAATTTTCAATACTTTGTATGAACTAAGGCACTTACTTTGATGAGAAATGACACGATTTGTCATGCGAAATTCCTGGACGTATATTGTATCAGGTTTCTACAGGAGATAGAGACATGGGTTTAACCTTGCCGCTGTGAATTGTGATGTTACAGAAGCGATGTTATTACATTCCCATGGCGCGATAGATTGATTAGAATTGTTATTTTTTGTAAATAAAAATATCAATGTAAAAAGATTTTAATGTCATGTTTTTATCCGCGTTTCATACCTAGAAAAATAAGGTCTTATTAAAATCCTTTGTAGGTCCATTTTAATTCAAATATTGCTTTCTTATGGGATTTAATTTCGTGAGAATTTCTCTTTCCATAACTCCGAAAGTTAATATTTTACTCGCTAGAAATCTTTGTTTTATGCAACTGCCACGGGGGAAATCTATGCATGTTTTATGTTTTCAGTTTTACAGGATATCTATCTAGCTTTTTTTGACACTTTCAATTTTCAGGGTTTTATTCTAAGCCCATCGAATTCAGTGTATGTCGACTTGAATGTTAACGCGTGCTAGATGCCTTTTTATGTTTTAAAAGTATACAAAATTTCCCCAAGCATGCCATGGAAAGGTGTGGTACATATTAAATTCTGTCTAAGCTATTGTTGACTTTTTTTTTCATTAAATCTGTGCACGATATAGTGTTTAAAATAACTCGGTTTTTCTTTCGTGTTGCTATAGTAGATTTACTTAATATTTGTCTGACAACTTTAAACATCTACACATCAATGACAACCCCGTCGATTATATCAAATAATTATTTATTTACTGCATTTTGTTTTAACCCTTAAATGTCTAGTGTCGCTTCACAAATCGCTTCATTTTCACCTCAGATGAAGGTGATAAATATTTATTTGTATGCACAATAACATTTCATCTGAGATGAAAAAATGGTCATACACACTTGAACAATCTTGAAGCATTTTCCTGCAGGATTGTTTAACCGTGTGTGACCATTTTGTTACCATTGTGCATTTAAGGGTGTATTACTGGTCAAGCCTTTATATTGTACCATTGGGACCATTTCTTTTTACTATAACACTAACCAGGGTACTGTTAAACCTAAGTTAGCTTTTTAAAAATGTACTACTCAAGACTGTAAAAGCCAGTATTTTACACAAACTCATAAATATACCTGTATATGCCTTGATATGCATGTACACTGTTTTTTACGTTTCTTTAGGGACTAGCCACAAAATTCGTATCGCAATTCGATCTCAGGAGAAGTGACTTGATGCACAGATGAAAATTTTCATGCGAATTTTGTGGACGGTCCCTTAGCTGAACTTAGTCTCAAAAAAGTCGTTTCGCAAATCGTTTTATTTTCATATCATACGAAGTATGCACAAAGATATACTTTTTCTAAATGAAAATTGATAGCGAATTTATAAAGCGAATTTTTGGCGTGGTTCCTAAGAATGCTTTCAGAAGTCCCATCACCAATGCTTGTTGCTTCTTGGATTTATAATTATCCTGTCTTTTTATCTTTAGACTTTCTCTTCTCCAACCTAAATCCTCCTTCTATGATTGCTGCAGCAGCTATTTGCGCAGCATTTGAGGGTTTACGATACCAACTTGGCTCTTTATGTCCATCAAAATACCAATTAGTGCAGATGATATCAGAAATAACCGGAGTAGATGAGGTACGTAAAGTCGAAAATTTACTTCTCCAGGAAAAGTATTTTGTTTGCAAATGCAAGAAATCTATGTATGAGACTATTAAGAGGTCTGCTCCAAATCAAACCGTATCATACCACTTTATAGCTAGGAAATTCTGACGTGGATTCCTGCAACGTGTCTCCTTGTTTTAACTAGTAACTAGATTCTTTGCTTCTCTTTATTTGAACTTTTACCATTTTTCTCTCATTTCAGGACTGCCTTGTGGAATGTGAACAACGGTTAGAGGAAGTTCTGCGTGTAAACTTAGTTCTAGAAAATGTAAGCAATATGGACACTGAAAATTCAAAATACGTGGACCACCACGAAAGGAACCCACAACCAGTCACACCTACAGATATTCAGGACGTTCACTTTTAAATAAGTGGGCCTATTGGTGGTAAAAGATGTGTCAAAATATTGGCGGATAGATGCATTCCGTGAATAATAATTCCCACAACGGTAGTGTTGCAGATATGAACCATTCGAGGATAAATTGTTTGGCATTATCTATCATAAATATGTAATCTTCATCTGGCTATTGACACGCATAGCATTATTAGCCAAGGTTTTCCTGACGTTAATACCCACAAATGATCAACCGCTTGTAATGGTTTATGATACGGGTTACAGATGTTCACAAAGTTGCGTAAAATTTGATTGGTTTGTCCTTAATGCTGTTCGTTGAAAATGCCTACCTTTGGTTAGGAACAGGCAGCCTTTCTACTAATTTATCTGCGTTCCTCAACAATTTTTCCGATGTTTAAGTTCCGCGTAAGTTTTTTTATTGATCAAACTACTTTTATCGCTTGTTTGTTTATACTTAAAAAACGGTTTTCAATCGGTATGGATGATCGTACCATTCTCACTCAAAAGAAGCAAATTTGTGCATAAACACATTCACATGCAACGACATTTTACATGCTTGTCCACAAATTCGTATCGTATACGAACCATTTTCATCACAACACTCCTGTATGAAATTTGATACAACTTTCCATACGAAGTTTGTGGACGTGAGCCTAACAAGCTATCCTACTTCGAATCTTTTCATTTTATACGCATAGTCCTTATGATTCCATGCTACATGTAGGAAGGGATCTTGCCCGACGGTGCACCTAATATTATCTGAAGATTATACCTACTTCATAAGGACCGACCACCATTTATGGTGCTTAAGGTCATAATTACTGCCTCGGGCAGATTCCTATTTTCTCAAACTAGTATCATGACTTGTATACTTTGGTTAGCCGTTTATTTATTAAAAGTGACCCTAAGTGTGGCTAAATATCAGACGATATTGCTAGATTTTCCTTTGTATGCATGCCTACTATGTTCCATCCTAAGGGGTAGAATGAATATTAACTCGGTGCTCAAAGGAAAAAGGCTCAATCTCATCGGAGATTTATCCTTACCTAAGGACACTGAAAAACTTTAAGGTTGTATCATATATTTATTTAAAAAAAGTATCGTACTACAATTGTCTACATTCGGATGGTGTGAGCTCTCGTTGCGTGGAAATATAGGGCCATATTTCCGGTTGCATACGGTTGTAGTTACGATTAAAAAAGGTCCTTCAAAAAAAGGCTTAGTCCTAAAGGACCGTTCACAAATTTCGTATCGAAATTCTATCAATTTTCATACAGAAGGAGTGTTATTGTGCACACATAGTATGGTATGCACAAAAACACTTCTTCTGTGATGAAAATGGTTCGTATTACAATACGAATTTTGTGGGCGGTCCCCATAATGACCGGTATAGTGACCAACATGTTTGACAAAAACATAACTCTCAACAGAAAACAGAAAATTTAGTACATGACAGACATTGTGGTATGCCAACTGCATATTCTGCTCCGCAGTTTTGATAACTTTAGTTCATAATTTTTCCGATGTTTTTGTTACTTTCAACCACGACTTCCTTTCATAGTGGCATTAGTAGTTAGTAGTTAAAAATGAGTCCTCGCAACACGATCATTATCGATAACTAATATATTATTGCGATAGCGACTTTAATATTTTGAGTAGAAATTTTAAGTAGATTCATGAGTAGTGGAAGATTTGCTGGTTCATTTCTTCGAACAAATAATGTTTCTAATTCTATTCTCATGATCTTTTAAAATATTTTATTTTTTGATATGCTTTTCAAAATATGTCGTGTATGCTATCATTCTTCTACAGATCGAATTTTCTACTAAGCTCTTGTTTCAATTTTTAGCTTTTTATGGTTCACACTACGATGTTTTAAAAAGAACGTTTATAAGATTTCCGAATTATTGTTAAAAATCTGCAAAGGACAAAATAGAAATAAAAAAAGAACACAGTTTATCAATTATCTCTTCCTTTTACCCCCCCCCCCCCCCTTTCGCTACATCCAGCATTCCATACCGTATTTCCTGGAAAGAGCGCCCAGGCGCTCATTTCATTTTTTATTTTATAGAGGGGCGCACATAAGTGCACACGGTTCTTCTCAACCTCGTTCCCAGGGTCCTTATCTCTGATCCGTCTCGCAAATCAGAGAGAGAGAGATAAAGGACCCTGGGGACGAGGTTGGGTTCTTCTTTGTATTGTTTTTGAAATGCTAGAGGGTACTACTCCCAAATTTCTATAAACTTATCGGTAAAAACTGACGAAACTATTATCGACAATTCTTACCGGTATTCTTTAACCCATTTGCCACCGAATTAATTTCTGGATTTTCAAAATTAAGAGCGCCACTGCTAAGGGGGATTTCCACGCTTTTTAAAAAAAGTTCGATCAGAAAAAGTTGTTCTATTGTGTTTCTGTTTATTCAGTTTTTCGAAATCGAAATATTTATTTCGTTGGACTCAGTTCAACGAAAAAAGTTCGAAATAAATAAAACGAATAATAGAAAAAGCATGGAAACCCTCCTTTGTGAACAAGAAACACAGAATTCCAAAACGAATGAAAAAAGTGAAAGAATTTTCTTTTTAAAAATAACTCAGTGACGTCATGGGCATTTTTGGTATTTCAAGTATGATATATCAGTGTATATGCAATGACATTTCATATGAATTTTCAGCATGCAAAGCCCAAAGTGGAAAATAAGGAAAGATTTACCAACATATTGTATTTGCGGTTTCCCGCTACCGGTTTTATACGTTTTACGTAACTTGATAAAAATCATTCAAAGGAATAAGAGGTTCTTGGCATTGAAACAATGAAATCAGGTTATCGAGGTGCTTCATGCAGCACAGTGTATGGGTCAACCCATACCATGTGAGGGAAATTGGGTAGATGGTTAGCAGTGATCATTGGTTGTTGCAGCACTTACCCTTCAGTGGGTCGTATCGCTCAGAAGAGCATTAAATACTCCAGGGCCTTCTTAAGCCGTGGTCCCTCCTGGATATAAGTTCCTCGAACTGTCGGAGGTTAACCACGTTAAACATAAAACTCACTCACTCAATCTACCTGTCAGGAAATCCCTATACCCTCCTGCAAAAAATTTAAATTTATTTTTGGAAAAATCTAACAACACTTCGAACGGCAAGGTCCGTAGAATAGAAAATGTAAGTTAGAAAGCTGAACAATAACATGCAAGAGAAGATAAATCTGAGTCACTTTCCATGCCTAAAATTGTCGTCAACGCTTACTCAGAATTTATCCATCTGTTTTTTTTCTGAGGTGAACTTAACCGTTTTTGTTTTGATTATTCTGATGAGCTAAACCTGACATAACCAGTCAAATTATACCTTAACAGAAGCGTAGATACTAACCTCGAACCCAGGGCCGTTTAACTCTTTTTGCTTATAATCAAAAAGAGATAAACCGCCCTGGGTTCGAGGTTGCGTAGATACTTGGGGACTGTATTTATGTAGAACCGAAGAAAATTGGACGTTTCTTCTACCCAAACCAACATCGATTTTTGTCCTGGGGAGGTCATTCGACCCCCTTAGTAGTATGTAAAAGGGTTAAATGTTTATTGCCGGGGGAAAAGTGTACTGTCGTAGGTTTCATTTTACATAAGATAAGATAAGATAAGATAAGATGTCTTTATTTAACGTTGGTAAAAAATTTACATAGCATAGCTAATACAAAC
>JAUCNQ010191988.1:0-14492 GCA_032352715.1 Bougainvillia muscus
TGTTTTGAATGACCTCCATAATTTGAAGTTTAATTTAATTACTGTTATCATTCACTCGAGATGTCCCTAAAAGAGGTGTAATACATTCCAAAATAATTTTATTGAGTCTATATTGATTGCTTAAAAACATCTTGGATAATTTTAATTATTACACATTATTAGGAAACTTTTGACATTTACCTAACCTCAGATAGTTAGGAAAGTTCATTTTGCCTATAGAAAGTCTTCATGTAAACGTGCTCTACGATTAAAAGAGACCTAGGGTCTTCATCTCAGCACTGTGACTAGATTATAAAGTAGCCTTAAAACTATGCAAAACTCGGTTCTTGATGCAGTCAAAAACTTCGAAGTTTTGGTCCTAAACAAAAGAACGTCCACAAACTTGAGATTTCATTCAGAAGAAGTGTCTTATATGCAAAGAAACTTCCTCTGTGATGAAATGGTAGGGTTTTTCTACGGTCGCTCACTTCTATCTCGAACAAGAATATGAGATTTATTGGAAAAGAGTAACAAGATGAAGCAATGGTCCATAATGGTTTATCGATTTCTACAATCAAGATTGTATTGAGAGGAATGTTTCCTCCGATAATCTTGAGCCTTTTTACTCCCTTGCAGGAGTCAAGGAACCTCTTCCGCCCCCTACAAAGCTGTCCCGATAAATCAACCTCACACAATGTTTTGGTGCTTTTTTGGGAGCCATCTTCGCTGATGGAAGATTCTGATGAGTCAGCAGAAAAATCCAAACAAGTAGGACTGCATTGCTGGGTTCTATGTCATATCGTTTTGAACAGGATAAACGCAAACTGATGCATTTTTAGGGAAATAGAACAGTATTGTAGGGGTCGGGAAGCAAATTACTAGTCAAAAACTGTGTTTCTGAGCGATTTCCCATATATTATGCACTTGATACTTCATCAAATAAATTAAATATATGCTAAATAAATAATTATTTTACCCATTTTAGCCTTTTTTCAAAAGTTCAAATAACCATACTCCCTTTTCCCGATCTTTGAAAGTCATAATGGAGAACTATAAATTTTAATTAATCTGGTTATCATGTCGATAAGTCGACATGATCGACATGACATTTAATTACATGACATGGCATTTATTTAATCGATTAATCATGCCGATAAATTGAGTCTCACATCAATAACCTTCTGCCGGTTTAGGGCAGTTTGTTAGCACTTTGCTCTACAGTCAGTAGGGTGAAGTTGGTGTTAGCTCCATCCTCGCTACTTCTAATATAAATTTTAATTTTTAATAGCTTTATGCATGGTGATGCCCTTTCATCATACATAAAACCTTTAAGAATTAAAAATTCTACCTCTTTTTCGTGGCGGCCAGAACTAGGAGTTTTAATTCTTAATAGTTTTTTGTATGATAGCTTCTTTAGAGATAGCTTCTAGAGAATAGACCCATCTCAGCTTCTTTAAAGACCCATCATCATATAAAAGCAATTAAAAATTAATGAGTCTGAATCTCCATTCTACCGCTGTGACTAAGTAAAAGCATGTTCTGAGTCCGCTTCTGCTTTTTCTTTGCGATGCTCTGACTAGGGCTGGATCTGCCACTGACATAGTGTGACATAACATTATTTTTCAATAATAATGTACAGTCAACTTCCGCTATCTCGAACTTTCAAGGGACCAGCGAAAAAGTTCGAGATAGCGAGGCACAAACCGAGAGAATGATGACCAAGGAATCGAAAGATTTGTTTGAGATAGCAGGAAGTTAGAGATAGCACGTATTGACTGGGAGTTGACTGTAGTGGTATAAAGAACCGTCTCAAAAATTCGCTTTTATAAATTCGCTTCATTCCTGTCAATTTTCATCCTAGATGAAGTGTTATTGTGCATACAGTCAACTCCCGCTATCTCGAACCTCCAACGGACCGGAGAAAAAGTTTGAGATAGCGAGAAAATCGAGTAAGTACACTGAGTAAATAAAGGCCAAGGGAGATAGTGTTCGAGATAGCGGGCGTTGACTGTACTTTGTATGCACAATAACACTTCATCTGAGGTGAAAATAAAGCGATCTGTGAAGCGAATTAAGGCAGATTTTTGAGACGAACACTAATTAGACCTAGCATCAGAAATATGTAAGCTAGAGACTAATATACAGGTTTTGACTTTAAATAGTTAACTAATGGTCGTTAGCCTTTAAAAGACTAGCAACCATTTGTAAAAGTAATCAACCAATGTTAAATAAGGAATGCATTACAATAATTTAAAAGGAATGTGCTTATTTAATCCATTTTATTTGCCATAGTAAGGTTACAGTGTGCTCTAGATTCACATATGGAATAATTAAATTTCAAACTTTTCCCAGTATACATACGCAACTGTGGTTTCCATCATGAATGATAAAACAGAGATAGGGAGGTTTTAGTACATATTAACTTTTTGCTTATATTTATATAATATTTTTATTTTATAGTTAGATTATTTTAAACGACAAGAACTTAAAAATTAGGAAGTGTGGTCAGCAGACAAAAGTCCCAATATAACGTCATGTAACTCTATTAAGCCCGGGCTTTACACTCTTAAAGCCCGAGGGGGGAGGGGGAGACTTTAAGGCCCCACCTAATAACTTTAGAGCCAATTACTTTCAGAACATAAAACTTTAAATTCCGACCTAAAACTTAGCAACAAAGGTTATTATACTTTTCAAAACACTATAAAAACCATGTCATAAGATGGAGTTATCAATTTTATATGTTTATATGTATTAAGGTTACACACCTTAAACCGGATTCCCGGAGAGGGAATACTTTCCGGAAAATTTTGAAAAATAAATGAAAAAATGAAAAATAATCCGTACTCCAATAAAAGGTTAAGTTAACAGGTGTTCATGTGCAAAGCCTACATCTTAAATATTGAACGAAATACAGCAATTACAAAGTTAAGGAATTTCAGAGGGAGTGGTGCTGTAAAAAGTGAGGTGGTTGCAAACAATAGCCAGTAATTTCTGAACCACTGATGATATAAGACTGAATGTTTTGGAGATGACGTAATATAAGCATATGTTTAATGTGGCAAAGTAACACAAAACACCAAATTTTCAAAATTGTGAGGGTTAGCGTGACAAAGTTTGACAATCAGAAGTTTAACAGTTCAAAATTATTTTCTTTCCTGGTTAAAGTTTTTATTGTCTTGTATTTGAAAGTTCTTTAAACATCAGAGCGTTATGTATTTCACATCAAAAGTTTTCAAAACAAATTTCCAAATTCTTATCAAGAAATAAAGTAAAAAAATCTGTTACTTCATTACTTATTAGAGCCAATTAGGAAAACAAAACAGTTTTATCGCAGATTTACTCGAACACAGCACGAAGAACTCCGAAATAAAATGTGACTGGTTTTCAAGTGCCTGGTAAAGCTTATATAAGTTAAGTTCTTTCTCTTTAAGTTTTAGCAAATTTGGGTCTTTTTCTAATCCTATGTTTCCCAACTACAATGTGCGGCGACGGTGTAGTGTAGTAGCACTATAGGATTTCACCTGAGCCGTTGGGATTCAATCCTCACTGAAGACTGTTGGATCTTAAATGCCTCTCTTGTGCGCTTTTAATGCAGCGTGTCTAGCCCCTTTGGAGTCATTGACTGACTGCACAACGGTCCGTGGAACATGCAACTTAGAGAAATGATATACGCATAAGCTAACAGCAATTAGCGACATCGGCGAGGATGAAGTACACACCCTCGATTTCCTCGATATGGAAAAGTCACTGTTATTTACTTACTCACTAACTTACTTACTAATTTCAATTCCAAACGTGTGTCTTTCTATCGGTAAACTTCAGTGATTGGAAAATATATAGTGTAGAAAATATCTAAAATTTGATGTTTAAAAATGTGCGAGTTTATCGTATAAAATATAAAGTAAAATCTTCTAAAAAGTTCCTTGTAACTGGTCACGATGAGAAGTATGATTGCCAATCACTGTTTGAATTCTACTGCAAGATTGTTATATATCACAACCATCATTGGTGGAATATATTTAAGATAGCTATTTATACGAAATAAAAAGTTATTATTAAATTATTTATAAACCAAGAATAAAGGTAAAGATAAAGTCACTTGGGAGTTCATAGTTTTACAATTAAATTCTGGGTAAATATTAAAAAAAAGTTGTTCTTTTCCTTTAGGGAACCATCAAAAAATTTCGTATCAAAAAACTTATCATTTTCATCTTCAGAATAAGTGTTTTTATGCATACTCTGTATGCACAAAAACACTTCTTCTGAGATGATAAATGTGCAATTTAAGTCCTTTTAGTTCTGTAAAATAGTGATTTTTTGCTATGTTACTTATGGAGTAACCACGGGAGGGTTTATTTAGTGGACGCTATAGCAGTAAAATGAACACCAAAAGTCGGAGACGGACTTAGTGCTTCAGTCGATCATAAAAATCCATTCAGTCGGAAAACAGCTCACCTGCTTCATGATTGCCTGTGTCGTCGAGTATTCTTGAGAACGGTAAAACCACAATTTTGACGTCCTCTGAAACGATAACAATTTAAAGTCCATATCCTCATTACTGAAGAAGGAAAAAACGCTGCCCACGTTGCTATTCGTTCAAAACAAAACAGAGTCTTCTTCAGAGAACTTCTTATGAGGATGAAATTGACAACAAAACATTCGAATTTAAAACATGAAACCATTTGAAATTTACAACGAGCGATTACATGGCCAATCAAATTGCTCATTCCGTGGAAAACAAAGAAACAAACCCATGTGATCAAAACGTTCGATATTTGAATTACAGTGTCATAATTTTCTCGTTAACATAAAGAATACTTATATATAACGCTGAGGCTGAAATCTGCCAAAAATTAAGAACAACCTAAGAACAATCTTAGGCTGAACTTTTTACAACCAACCTTAAGAACACATCATGAGGCTGGATAGAACATGTTTTGTAGTAACGTGAAGGCTCAAAGTCATTTATTCCGTTATAATATGGGGCTAAAACACTGCCTGGAGAAATTATTCCTTTAAACAGGCTTATAATGTTCGAAAAATAAGAACAGCATAAGAACAAATTAAGGCTAAAATTACCAAACAAATAAGAACATTTGGGCAGAGCTGAATTTACCTGGTTCTTATGAAAAAAATGTGTAACCGAATAGAACCGAATAGAACAGTCCATCATAGATCGATCTGCGCAAGTTACCTACTGCGAGCCTTGCATGAAAATCGGAATAATAGGAATAATCCGAATCATCACAATCGTCAAAAATGCTGGGCGATTAAAAGAATGATTTATTTCTCCAGCGAATGATGCATCGACGATTGTGACGACTATTAATAGGCAATAACTATTGGTTCCTTTAAAACAATTAATTTGCATGCCTCAACAATAAATAAACACATTCTGAAATTTCTTGCAATTTGATTGGCTGCGCTCAAGCGCCAGCTCGAGGGAGTAGGAAGTCTTTCTACTCCCTTGCGCTCACTGGCGAAGGTAAAATGAGCACTGGCGGACATAAACATTGCGCAACACTACACCACTACGCATGCGCAAGTTTGAGCGCTGAGCGCTGGCGCTCGAAAATGTCTCTGTGGAGATTCGGCTTAAGAGACGTTATTAAACACAAAATAAATGCACATGAGCAGTAGAAAATATACTGACTTATCCCTGACGTCATAAGCTTCTTAAGTAAACTATATTTCCTGTACGAATTAGACGTTGAAACTTGACCCACAGGTATGATGCATTAATAAAAACAAAATGCGCATGCGTGGTAGAGAATATTTTTTTCCTCGCGAAACTTAGTGCCCGCGAAATTTTGCGCCCTTAAAGTAGTACATAGTTGCAACTATATTCACCCCGCGCTGCGTCAATGATTCATTTATGACGTCACGAACAAAATTTCCAAATAAATGGCACATCTCGTGCAAAATGGTGATAAGGAACCATGAGGAAGAAGTTGATGCAACCTAAAACTCATTTTAAACTAGTTTCGTCGTGTTATGATTACGAGATGCAGAACGATCAAGGTTTGGGGAAAGCACGTCTCACCGCCGTTTTGCATTAAAGAAGAAGGACAAATGACCTTGGGAACTAGCTTGACAGATAACCAAAAAGACGGAGACCCAAATAACACCGTTATTGTGCTGCATCATGTTACACGACCTCATAAGGATGTGTGCCTAAAAGTAGGGTCGACCTCGTGGGGCAGCATTCAATATTATGTAGCAGTTACGCTATTTCTCATGTTTGATGCTGACGAATTTAGAACATCTAAACACCTTTGCAAGCCACTGAATACCTTAATGGGATTAATTTTCGCGAGAATTAATATTCGCGGGCACCAAATTTCGGATTATTCGCGCGGATTCAATTTCGCGGATGGCAGAATGCTTGTTTTTTCGAGCGGATTAAGTTTCGAGGATGATCAAAGTTTGTGTCACTTCGAAGGGTTTTAATTTCAACAAAAGACAAAAAGTACGCAATTTAGTGAATACTCTGCCTTCGTTTCTGCTAAAATAGTACAAATATAGGTTCGAGAGCCCTATATAGAGCCAAAAATACGAAGAAACACAGTAATAATTTTAGCGGAGTCCGAGTTTTTGAATTTCCGCACGGATTTAATTTCGCAGACAGAGGCATTTTGGGTTATTACTTTACCTTACTGTCTTTCCAAACTTTCCGATCCTGCATGGCGTTCTTAATATCATCCATTTGTAAATCCACATCTCGTGTTAGTTGGTCTATGTAGGTAATGTTTGGTCGTCCTACTTTTACTTTGCCATGTTTTGGTACCCATAACAGCAGTTGACTAACAAGTTCATATTTGGGTTATTAGCGCGAGTTAAATTTCGCGGAAAATGCCAAAATCCGCGAAATCTGCGAAAATTAATCCTATTAAGGGATTATTTTTGAGTGGAAAACGAACTTTGAATGTTGTTTCAGTTTCAGTGCAGTATTTAGACCCAGCTATAACATAAGGTTGATTTGCTTATATTATTTAAAGATTCTTTCATCATTCAGTCGGATATGCTTCAAACAAACTTGATAAAATCCTTCAGATAAACTTGTTTTTGTACCAGAGGTAACCTTTAAACTACTTAAAGTTAGTCACTTTTGTTCTGCCTTTTATTGTTTTAACTTGGTTAAGCTGCGTTTACACTTACGATTTTTTGTTCCATTTTCCATTCGATTCGTCGAATTCGACAAAAGTTGAATCGAAACTGTCAAAAATCGCACAGTGTAAACGCCCTAAACCGTTCGCTTCGCTAGCTTGCTCTTGTCTTTCTTGTTAACAGTGATTATCAAACCGCGTGCGTCTTTGAAGTAATATGGCTGAGATAGTTGGTTGATCACGATATAGTTGGTTCTTTGGATGGACGTCTTTACCAGGAATTTTAAGGACAGCACTTTAGTATTCGAGTGTATGTTCCCTCAGGCTTTTTCTAGGGACTTTGTTAAGGTCCAGGCTGTGGCATCATACAGTAAAACTGGTTCTACAGTGGCTCTGAAGTAGTTGCGTTTTAAATTATCTGGTAGATTGAATTTCCAGATTGAATCAAGCTTATTTAGGGATGACCATGCTTTAGCCATCCTGATATCGACATTTTTCTTAGTCGAGGAGATTTTGCTGACAATGTATAAAAAATGTATCAACTGCTTTAGGTGGCTCTACTTCTAACGTATTAATTGGATCCTTCTGCTTGTAGGCATTTAATTCTGTTTTGACGGTGTTTACATGGAGTCCAACAACATGTGTATTATTCTCTAGGCTGTGCAATAGTTTGGTGGCATTTAAAATTGTATCAGATTTGAGATATAAGGGCTAGATCCAGTGGCGGATCCAGCCCTAGTCAGAGCAACACGATGGAGTATAATTACTGTTAATTCTTAATATCTTTATGTATGACGCTGGGTCTTTAGAGACCCAGCGTCATATATAAAGTAATTAAAATTAATGACTTTGAGTTCTCCATTCTACTGCTGTGACTAAGCAAAAGCATGTTCTGAGTCCGCCTCTGAGATCGTATGCATAATCTGTCGGTTAGTTTGTCGTGGGATATGCGGAGTTTATAGGCAAGGGAAATGACAAAGAATAACGGTGCAAGTGTGTCACCTTGCAAAACCCCAGCATGTGTGTAAAAAAAATCAGTATCTCCATCTGGTGATTTAACCATGGATTACATATTGTGATACAGTATCATAATATTGCTGTCACAGTTTCTTTGGGTATTCCGCTGGCCAGAAGTATGCTTTCACTTTTCCGTGTATAGAGTCAAAAGCCTAAAGAATTCTACAAATAGTAGTACTGATGGAAGATTCTTTTCCATTACACGGTCATGATTTGACCCATAGTTGATCGGTTTTTACTGAATCCATTTTGATTTCTGCTTAAGATCTTCTCAACAACTAGTTGGATACGATTTAGCGGCAGAGAATTTTAGATTTTAGTTGCAATAGCTGTCAAAGTGATGCCTTAATCCCCTATTTTGGGAAATACCCTTAGTCCAGTTGTCTATTTTTGCGTTGATTGTAAACTGAGTTGTAGAAATTCCGGAGAATGTCAATGAATGCCTGCGTTTTACAGACTTGAGATGGGATATATTGTCTAGATCTGCTGCTTTTCTGTTCTTGGTGGTTTCCAGAACATCTTTGAGCTCTTCTGTGGTAAAATTGCCAAGATTGATATTGAGTGTTTGATATCATATTTTACCAGCGTTTTCATTTGATACGATAGGAGCCCTACCAAGAAGGTTTTGAAAATGCTCCTTCCATTTACAAGTCGTCCCGTTTGGCTGTCAGCTTTTAATTTTGACTTGTTCGTAGTTTTTCGGCCAGTGATTTCATTGACAGTTTTCCAAGCAAGTGCTGATTGTTTATTAGCTGCCGCAGTGGTTATTTCGAGGATCTTACTTTCTATGTATATCCTCTGCTCAATTTCATACTTATGCACAAGACCATTTTGTGCAATTTAAAAGATTGTGATACTTGAATGGTTTTTAAGAATATTTTTTAGTTGTAACAGCTTCTTTAAGTTGACTACGCTTGTTGATAATAACGTGCGTCTCTCAGGGTACGCGGTGCTTGTGTTTTGGCTTTAGTGGAATGATGTTTTCTGCTACTTTGTTTTGTGAAGCTATAAAGTTGTTATAGGGAGTATTAGAGGTGATCGTCTCAGTTGCTACCTGAAGTGCCTCAAACCGATTTCTGACTGCATTAGTGTATTGGAATCCGATGTCTTTGTTTGTCATCAATACAGTCCAATCACAGGGTAGATTCGTAGCTGTTCGTGATTTTTATTTGTTAGCTCTTCAACTGAGTCGTATTTTTGATGTTACAATCCTGTGATCTGAGCTTATACCCTCAAAAGTGTTATATGCATCCGTTTTAATGGCACTGTTTACCCATTTTTTATTTATAAATGTGTATTCCAATTGTGCTTTTGCATCGTTTGGGTAGGCGATAGTCTATACAATTGTGATTTTTTCTTTTGAAACTTAGTATTCAAGCAGACAAGTTGGTTCTCAAGTTTGAAGTCTGAAAGACACTGTCCATTTCGATTGGATGTTAAACAATTGGAATTGGTGATCTTCACAGCGGCCAATTTGAGAGTTCATATCGCCGCTAATTAAAAGAACATTGTGTTTGGGTATTTGTCTAATTAAAGAGAAGAGCTCTTGGTAAAATTTAAAACGTCATCCTCATACAAGAAATGATTGTTATTGAAGTGTTTCGAATAAAGGTGACAATAACAATGCTTTTTCAATGCTATTAACCCTATAAAGCCTAGGCTATTTAACAACTTATAAATTGCCTCCCCCCCTATCTAACTCAAGATTGGCTTAGTTTTAGAACATGAAACTTTGCATGTTTATAGCAGCTACCATGTGGCTTCTAAAACATTACGATTTTTTACCTTGTCGTCATCACATTTTGCTGAAGTCAGCGTCTATGGCGTATATGACTTTTCAAGGGAACGGTGCCTGCAAATGACGTAATGGCTGTATATGACGTCAAGATATTAGTTACGTGGTAAAATATACCTTATATGGAAGAACTTTGGACAGGTAATGCACATGAAAGTTTTTAATGCTTTAAGTCATTGGGACCTGGAGTTATACTTGTTCAAAGTTGATAAGGATTTGACCGTAATTAACCAAAATTTCTATAGGTGGTCTTCATTAATGACCTCTAACTTCTGTTGTGTTACAGATATGGGCTTGAAACTGTGCCACAACATGTTAAGTAGATTTATATTAAAGGTCATTAAGTTTCAAATGCTAAAAATAAGTATTTCAAAAGTTACTAAAACTTTTCCGACAGGGGGACCTATTTGACCCCCCAGGCTTTATAGGATTAAGTGACTGAATGGCAACAAGACTGAGCAGTAACATACCAACACCGCCAATGGTAGAGTTTTTTGAGTTTTTCCAGGCTGAGGCTGATACAAAAGTCCAACCTTTGCTCAAAACGAGATATTTTAGTTCAATGTCTGGGTGAAATAATCGACGTTCTTGGACACCTAATATGCACAGTTGAATCCCGATTAGTGGAACCCCGGATAAGTGGAAGTTTCGCTAAGTGGAACCATATTTGCCGGTCCCTTCGTTTACGTTGACTCCAATTACCACTTCGGATAAGTGGAACATTCGCTAACTGGAACCATTTTCGCCGGTCCTTGCAGGGTTCTACTTATCGGGATTCAACTGTATGTTATGGTCAAATGCTGAGGCTACTAACTTGATTACCGTATCTCCGCTAAATAGCGCCTGGCCTAATATAAGCGCCGCCCGCTAATAAGCGCCCCCCTTTAAGCCAAGTTTAACTTAAAAGCGCAGCCCTCTAATAAGCGCCACACCTTCTAACAATGCGGTGCTTATTAGAAACAATAGCAATATACCATGCAGAAACATCATTGCCTATTAGATTAATGATGAAATACAACATTTTCTCTACTTTTATAGCAATTTTGATGTAATTTACATGCTCTTCTATCTTCGGGAGATGATTTGAATGGATATTTTGATAGGAAAGTTATTTCGTACAACAACTTTTATATTAAAACCAACGTTTTTCCACTTTTCACGTTTTGAGGAAAAGTTCATAAGCGCCATCCTCTTTTAAGCGCCACCCTCTAATAAGCGCGGGGGTTAGGGTTCGAAAATTAAATAAGCGCATAGCGTTAATTAGAGAAAATACGGTAATTGTGTTAAGAGTTCGTACCTTCAAGGTGGAGACCAATGTTGTTTGTTTGTACTTCATAAGTATGTTGTGGCTCTGTAGCTGAATTTTCAGATGCTGGGAAATTGGCAGAACGCGCTACTTATTTGACCGCCAGATGAGCGTTGCGTGATGTACTTCTGGCATTTGTGTTGGTCATAGTTATCTTTCGGTAGCTCAATACAAATCTATGGTAGCCAGTCCTATAATCGGTTGCAGTACTAGTTTCACTTATAGCTTTCCCAGGCCGAGAGTTCACTGACTTGCGCGATTTACTCTACAATAATGGTTGATTAATCCAAACACAATGCAGCTATGCTATGTGTTGCACTCATCACCTGACTGCCATCCTGCATTCCAATGGCAGTTTGGTTTTGAGTTACCTTTTCTTCAATGTACAAAGTAATGTGTAATAAATTTAATGACTTTAAATCTCCATATTACTGCTGTGACGAGGTAAAAGTATGTTCTGAATACAACTGTTGATACATTCAGTGCCACAAACCGCTGTGATTACCAATCATTGTTTGATTTCTGCTACTTCTCTATAGAAGAAATCAAACAATGATTAACTGCAAAAGGTCCAAATAGCAAAAGCTTGATTAAAACTGTTATCATTTATCATATCCGGCCTAGGATCATTATTCAAAGGTTAAAATTCATTTCACTATAGTGGATAGGAGTAAAGCTAATCTATAAATCAACTTTTATAGATGATTATTAAAGGAAAGAGTATTCTGTCTTATCTCAAAAACCCTACTAGAACCAAGCACTGCACAAAATCCAACTGTATCTGGACTTATTTTCAGTCCGTATTCGTCCGTATCACGACAGAATGCTAGCATTCTGTCGTAATACCGACGTATACGGACTGAATACGGGAGAATACGGACTGTATAAAGGTCCGGATACAGCTGGATTTTGTGCAGTGAAGAGCAATAAAATGCACAAATATAATCAGAGAGTATTGGAATTTTGGTCTACTATCGCGAGCTGGTCTAATGCCGCTAAATTTTATTTTATTTAATATTTTAAATCTTGAACCTTCATTGAACACTCTATCCGAATAGATTTGTATGATAGAATCTGGGACAAAAACCCGTAAATCTCTTACAGCCAAACTCAACCTCGTACCCAGGACCGTTTTTTCGCTTTTTGTTTTTTCGCTTATTGATTTTTGTGATGGAGCGCCATCACAAAAATCAAAAAGCGAAAAAACGGTCCTGGGTACGAGGTTGAGCCAAACTGAGACATCCCCGGAAAAACCTTGAAGCTATCAATTTACTACACGCTTCTCAAGTGATAAGTGACTTCAAAAAGCGCGCAAGTTTCTTCTTCTTCTGTGTTTCTTCGAATTTAACCCTAATCTACCTGGGGGGAGGGGGTAGGGGGTGGGGGGCGGATTCCACACCCCCACCCCTCCGGGGTTTTTTTAATACCTTTTTTTCCTGAAACGCTATCATGCCAAAACTTTGCTACTTTTAGTATAAATCTATTTCACATCATTTGCGAAAGTTTCATGTTAGCAGGTGGAGTATATCAGATTTTATGGGTCATTGTTCAAGACCACCTATAAAATTTGCGTATTTCTCTTTGAAAATTTGCAATATTTAGAAACCCTGTAACTTCTGAAGTATATAACATTTTGACTTAAAATTTGGAACAATGGTTCTTTGTCACGTGACAAATTTATTGATGACGTCATTTTTTCCGGAACTGGAAAATTTTCTGTTTTCCGTCAAAAAGTCCGGAACATTTTCCGGAACTCCGGTTTTTGGCGCCAAAATCTAAGATATCGGCCGATTTTTGCACTTAAAGTATTTTCGGGACCCAGCTGCAACCTATTAGAACTGTTTTACACCTGTTTTTTCCAAGTAAACCTGATAATTTCACCGGAGATGAAGGTAGGAAATATAGGGGAAAATGAGACGTTTTATGACGTCATCACGACGTCGATGACGTAATCAACAAAATGACCACACCCAATTGTTCCTTTTATGGTGAGTAACTATCGTGCCAAATTTCATTACCTTAAACCTAACCAATCAGGAGATCTTAGGAGGGAGGGCGGATTCCGCCCCCCCCCCCATAAGTGAGAAGAGTCTGAAAAAGCCCAGGTAGGTTAGGGTTAATGCTGAAGTTTCTGCTCCTAAGACCGCTGCGAATTTAACCAAGAGGGCGGATTTAGAACTCACACTCTTTTTATATGGTTCAATGGCACACGTGTTAAAAAAGCAAATACGATGTACTCTATAATACGAAAAGAAACTATATTTACGCTTTTCTACAAACCCCGTAAATAACGCACTTGCCTGAAGGTCAATAAATAAAATTAGCCCTTATTCCGCCAAGAGCAAAATTCGACTTATCGCCATTTAGGGCCACATTTAATGCCGCAACGGAGAAAAATCAGAAGTTTTACAGCGTACAATATCCATTTCTTTGTTTTATAATGTTTTTTTGAGTTACATATGAGGGATCTGGGTCGAAAATAATATCAAAAATGACTTCTCGTCTTTTTCTGAGCTTTCGTTGGATTTGAAAGTTTCTTTCAATCATTCCAGTTGCTTTTTGGTGTTCGAAGTGCCGCAGTTATTTGATTAAGCGCCGCGGCGGTAATATTTGAAACAGAGTTTTGGTGCGGCGCTAAATCGAGAGCGGCGCTTAATCGATATATGCTGTTTGAAATGTTTTGTGAAACCTTTATACGGAAGCCCATTAGGGCCATGGAATTTGAAGTGCAGCAGTGAAATCGATACAACCCAATTTTTATTTTTTAAAGTTTGAACTGTATCCGATACAACTCAAACCTTTTTTAAAAAGTTTGAACTGTATCAGACGCAACCCAAACTTTTAAAAAAAAGTTTGAACTGTATCCGAATACAACTCAAACTTTTTAAAAAAAGTTTGAACTGTATCCGAACACAACTCAAACATTTTTAAAAAAAGTTTGAACTGTATCCGATACAACTCACATTTAAAAAACATTTTGCGTGAGCCATATATCATATATCAGATACAACTGAAACTTGTTTTACTTGTTTTACTTGTTTTACTTCTCTTTTACTTCTTAAGACTTAAGACCTTTAGTTATGAGTTGTGTCTTCAACCGTCAGAAACTCGACGGTGTCAACCTCGTCCCCAGGGCTTTTTGGTTTTTTTACAGTTTCTTCGAATTTACAGGATAACTAAAATATCATCCCTGTGGACGAAGTGTTGATAGGGTGATGATTGTGTTATCGGCCACATATTTAAAGCCAAACAACCACAAATATGACGTCTAATACACGTCTTTACGATG
>JAUCNQ010192210.1:0-14485 GCA_032352715.1 Bougainvillia muscus
AAGAAATCGCGCAGTTCGGAGATTAAACCCTATATTCTCTTTACTAATGAGCTTCGCAAACCCAAAATGCGGTAACAGTTTGGCAATGACACCCCCTGGTGCCAAAATGGTAGCCGTTCAAATTTTCATTTCGCTATTGAAAATCTATGCGTCTTTAAAAATTTTTGATCTTTGGCAAATTGTGCTCCGCATTCCAAACTAAAGTTTGGAAGCTTCGCAAAAATACGTAAGTAATAAAAACCAACTAAGTAAAAAGTCTAAAATTTCAAAAGTGACATAGCTGACAAGTGCAATGAATTCGTATAGTTTTAAGGTTGGATTTGAACAATGAAAGACTCAACAGAGTTAACGGCTATTGGCAGGTTATTCCACAAATGCAAGATCTACAATGAACTGAGTTGGTTCCATATCTGACACTCGTTTAAACGTTTCCCTCAGGTCGAATGTGAGTGATTTTTGAATAAAAAAACCCTTAATGAAATCCGCATTCAGTGAATTTATGGATTTGTATACTTCAGTCATTAGATTTAGGAGATACATGCGATGGATGGATAACATGCCTTGATTCTCTTATATCTGAGATAAGGAAGAATCGTTAATGTCGAAAATTGTTCTCAGACAACGCTTATGAACACTATTTATTAATGCACTTGACGTCCAACTACAGAACATCCATATAAGGGAACAATATCTGAAATTAGGTAGAATATAAGCATTGCATAAGGCAACTGCCTGTTGTTTATCAGCAAACTTTCAGATCCTATATAAACCCTTTGCCTTTCTGTTGGCATTTTTACGAATATTCCTAACATTCTTATCAAATTTCAACGGGTTATCAATATAAATTCCTAGAAGCTTCACAATGTCTTTTGACACCACAGTGACGTTGTTAACACGCAGGCAAAACTTTGTTGAAACTCCCAAAAACATCAATTCAAATTTACCAGGATTGGCAGCTAACGTGTTGTTGCTAAACTAAGTTAAACAGTTACATAAATCTATCTCAAATGAACTTATTATATCCGCTAACGAATGTGAGCAAGAGAAAATAGCGTTATCATCAGCAAAATTACATATTTCCGTCTCCTTTATAAACAAAAATAGATCATTAATGAAAATATTAAACAGTAACGGACCAAGTATGGAAAGTATCAACAACCACTTACTGAAGGAACTTTCCATTTTGGCGCACTGATAGCGATGAGACAAATAGCTAAGAATCAGCCTAAGGCTTTTTTTCATCAAATCCATAAGCTGCCAGCTTAGCTATCAGAAGGTCGTGAGGTAAGGAATCAAAAGCTTTGGATAGGTCCTTCAGTAAAGTGCCAACAAATCAATTGGCGTCAAGACAAGACTGCAATTTTTGAAGAAGCAGGAAAAGGGCATGCTGAGTGCCATATTTAGAGCGAAAACCACACAATAACCCCGATAAGGGATCTTTCAAATTATTGGTAATATGAGAAGCCAAAATTTTCTCAAATACTTTTGAGAGGACTGGAAGAATACTGATGGACTGGTAATTCTCCTTACTTTTTGAATCCTTACCTTTGTGAACAGGAGTGACATCAGCTAATTTTAGCTCGGACGGATAAGCAGTATCATTTATGCAATTGTTGACGCAGTCTGTCAGTGGGATACAACAGTCTGCTGCAGCAAGTTGCAGAAATTTAGTGTTAATGGGACCACTAGTAGATTTACTAGAGTCTAGGTTCATGATTGTGTCATAAGTTTCAGACGGAAGATTGTGCGGAAATCGTCTCACAGTTGCGTAAACTCCTGATACGTAAAATGCTAGGCTGATTTTTATATTTATCAATGATATTATTTATAGTGTCATACTTTTTATCCTCATCACCCCATTTTGTAATAGGTAGGGGTGATGTAATATTCACGAAATAGTCATTAAAAACGTTTGCAACGTCTTGATCATTGTTAATGACTGTTTCATCATCAATTAACGTTAGCTTTTTCGCAATACAGGAAACCTTTTGGAGAACATAGGTTTATAGGTTTTCCAAAAGGATTTACATGCTTTTGGTCCAGCAGATCCTAGTTTCTCAAAGAAAAGTCTCTTGCAACGCTTGTTTAATGAAGATACAAATTTCCTTTGCCTCTTATACGGAATAAAATCTTCAAGTATACTAGTATGATTAGCTTTATTTTTCAGCCGGACCTGGCTTTTTCAATTTCAAGACTGAGAAAGGGGCCTAGTAGGCCCGCCCTCAATCACTGTTGAACCACTACAGCAACAAAAACTGATAAAAATAAGAAGTTTTAATATTGATTTTGTCGATCAATCGGAAAAAAACGGGGAGAAATCTGAAGAATCAGCAATATCTGAAAAATACTTATTGTCATTGAAAGAAAATCAAGAATGGAGACTTTTGGCCAAGTTTCTAGTTCAAATGTTGATATTAACAAAAATTCAGCCTATTCGTATTTTTAGAGATTACAGGCATTTCTGGGATGTGAAAATAGGTGGGCCTGACGAATGACTTTAAAACTCAAAAAACAGAAAAAAACATTTGGCAAAAAAACATGAATTGCTAAGCGCAGGTATACTAGCCCCCCCCCCCCCCCCCTCAGTCTGAATAGGGTTAAGGTAACATATTTCTGTGGGAAGAAATTCTAGTGTTTCGAAACAGGTTCACTGGAATGAGGTCAGTCCCAATAATCTTATATCCTAACCTAGAACCAGAGACCACCAGGTAACGTATCAAGAGGTTTCCACTGATTGTTAGAGGTTAAAGATGAAGAATTCTCTACTTCAAAAATATGTCTTCTTTCTGCTAGCATAGATACATTTTTTTCACTTCATAAAGTGTTGACTTAAATGACGTTGAGTTTATAAGTCCTGGGGCCATATCCATATCATTTAATGGGTTTTCATCTCCACCAACATTGCTAACTGTCATTAACCTTACGCTTTCAATTTTGTTTTATAGGATACAACTTTTTCTCAATCCAGTATTAGTTCATCAGCGTTTAAAGAGTATTTATGCATAGAGATGGAATACTGTAGTGGTGGTACTTTAAGGGAAGAAATTAGAAAAGAAAGTATACACCATAATACAGAGAAGGCTAGGCAGTATGCAATTCAAATTTTACGAGCATTAAAACACATACACGATAAGGTAATAAAATCTAGCAAAGAATTTTTATGGTTTCACTAATAATATACATAGCACAAAGTTGCAAATTGTTTTCTGATCAGATTAACACTGCACTTACTTCACGATTCACTAAGGGACCCTCCACAAAATTCATGGTGAAATTCGTATCAATTTTCTTTCTTATGTGATGAAAACAGTACAATTTTACAGCAAGCAGTTTTCTTAAAGGACAACTATCGACAACGAAGATTTTTTGGTAAATCTGCTCTTATTGTAAAATGTGTGGGTTAGGTAAGAAACCTTTATAGGCTTCATACAATTAAATCAGCTAATCAATATTGAAAAAGTCTTTTCGGATAAACATTCAAGAGATTCAATAATTTTTGTTGTTTAATAACTGTTTTTAACTGGCTTTTTAAATTTAAAAGAGAGCTAACGTTGAATGTCAGGGTAACAGTCTTTTACAAAGAAATATTTGATTCTCATGTGATTCTTTGGAACACCAAGGAAAAGAATCTATATGAAGAAAATAAACGCAAAATCTTAAGTAAACATGCACAATGCAATTTATAATAGCTGTTTAAAGAATTTCCGAAGTTTTGCACCACACAAATAAAATATTTCGAAGGAAAACCTTCCAGCGTGTTGATCATCAAAATTAAGGTGGGTGATCGCACTTCGAACGCCAACAAAGGAATAACGTCTAAAACTTGTTTGATCGCATTCCAAACTAAAGTTATTAATCGAGCAAGACTTGTGTGTATATCGATTGATCTGCATGACTTATCTAAGATATGCAGAGGAAGGAATTTGCGAAATTTGTATCATAACTATCATTAGAGAATATAATTAAACAGATTGACAAATAAAATAGTGTGTTGTTCTATTCGATTCAGAATTACACGATCCAATTTGTTACTTTCATATTTTAGGAAATTTGTCATCGAGACTTAAAGCCTTCTAATATCTTGATAGATTCGACACAAATCCTTAAACTTGCAGATTTCGGTTTGGCTAAAAGTATAATGGCAGCATTGTCCGACGTTATCTCAAATAATGTTGAGTTACAAAATGAGCAGTCAATCTCAATGACAGCTGGTGGGTTAGGAACAAAGAGGTACTGTGCCCCAGAAATGTTAAATAATGATCGTACTAAGTTTTCACCAAAAGTGGATATGTATGCATTTGGAGTCATTTTATACGAATTGTTTTATCCTCCAGCAACAACAGCAATGGAAATGGAAGTTGACATTACCAATTTAAAACAGGTATAATATGAGCAATTTATTGATGACGTGTTTGTGACGTAATATTGTTTGAGCATTTAACATTAAGCGTTTTTTACTCACTGACGCTGAATCTAAATATGAGCATCGTTTTTACTGCAAATACACTTTTAAAACAACCATAATGACAGTCCTACATGTCGAATAACCGTATTATAATTTCCCCATTACGTATTTTAATGGGATTAATTTCCGCGAGGATTTAATTTCCCTATTTTCACTTATTTGAGGCATTTTCGCGAACTAGTGAAAAGTTTGCACAAGAGCCATTATATACACATTTGAGGCATTTTCGCGAATAAAGTCCTCGTGAAAAGTTTGCACAAGAGCCATTATATACACATTTGTTGGACAATTTTAAGTGGCAAGGAATAGTTACGCACTGAGTTGGATTTGAACCGGCGACCACTGGGTTACCGTCACATCGCTCTACCAACTGAGCGATCACTCCGATTTCAGAGCGTGTCAGGACGTGTTAGAGAAGTAATTCGCATCAACTCTCCCTTAACCCCTGACACCGCATGAGAGCAGTTGGTGGTTGAATCCATCTGGAGGTGCAATTATTCCAGATGACTCAGGGATCATCCAATGCCAACTCTTATCATGTTATTAGAGAACGAAGTCGGGTCTAGCAGTTTTTAGTTTTATTTTAGGGTTACTTAGTCCCGTGCAATATTTATATAATGAATAATAATAATAGATAGTAACACCAAGATGAAGACTTAAATAAATTAATAACCTTTAAGCAATTCATTCGTTACGTTATTAAAATTAATGACTTTTGTGGTCTGTTTTACTGCTTTAACTAAAGTAAAGCATGCTGTCCTGGATCCGCCTATTTTCTACGTTGAATAGCATATTAATTTAATAATATTTACATAAATTAATTGCCTTTTCTTATAGAAATTCAAATTTCCAGGAGATAGTAAGAACTCCAATGGGAACAGAGACCTAAAAGATTGGAATTATTTTATATTCTTATGTTTACAACAAGACCCAAAGTTCCGCCCTACAGCTGAAGAAGTGCTCAATAATGTTTTATTTTTAATTAGTCAACGGCCTGCGGATAATGAAATCAAAGAAATCATTAGTAATAATCGACTAAAGGCTGCTTACCTTTTATTCTCAGGTAATTTACCTACAGAAAATGAGTTGTTGTATGCACCTGTGTGTACTTGCTTTGGAAGTGCACGACCTACAGATAAAGCATACATTAAGCATATTCATAAATGCCATAGTGAGCAGCCAGCGAAAATAATTATTGAATCTGAAGTGCAAGAGCTTGCTAAAACTGTCATTAAACGATCTCTCAAAAAGTTTGGAACAATCTTTCCTGAACATCCAATAGTTTCGCCCAAAAGTATGATTATGGATCAGTTTGATGATAAGCAAGTTATTATGGATAGTAAGGGGAAGTTACTTGTTTTGCCATGCAAGTCTATTCCAATTGATTTGGCCAAGTTTATTTGTCACAGTAACCTGACAGAGACTGAAATGAGGATATGTTCTTTTCAAACAGTATGCACTGAGTCATCTAATTTGTGCATTAAAATGGGTCAGGAATGTGGTTACTATGTATTTGTACCATCGTTACCAAAAGATTCTTATCCTGAAGCGGAAGTTGTAAGATCTTTAATTGATGTAATGCAGAGTTTTCCTCTTTTAAAGGAAAATACAAGGTTATTAATATCGGACACTCGTATATTACAATTTGCTGTAGATTCTTTTAAATTATCCTCTGCTGTGACTTCAAAGTTGTACCGGACTTTCGATAAACTCTCTACTAAAGAAGATATCATATTTAGCGCAGAAAACTTGTTAAAAGATTTTTTAAAGCAAAATCATATAGATAAATTAATTACGCTCTTGAAATACACCAATAAAAACGTAAGCAGAACAAACTTTGAGTTTGAAGTTAAAAGGTTCTTTGGCAATTTGAGAAACATTTTACCAAGTTGTGAATGGGATAAAATTGAAACCCAGTTAAGAAGCTGTTTAAAAGTTGTGTTTTTATTCAACAGAGACATCACATTGGATTTGGAATGTACCACATGTGGCCCAGTATCTTGTTATGAAGGTATCTACTTCCAGATTTTTTGTCCAGTTCTTAAAAGTGTTGTACCGCTTGCTACTGGTGGTCGATACAATCACGCTCTTTGGGACGGAATTGCTAATTTTGATATTCCAGATGTGATTGGATTTAAACTAGACGTTCATCTTCTGGTAGAATTTATCATTTCTACTCTGAAAGATGTCCCTGGGTCTCAACAATTATGCGCTGTAACTGATGTGATGGTTTGGGGAGATGATGTTGAAGTAATTCATCAGCTGTTGAATAGTTTATGGTCAATAGGTGTCTGTGCTAAAATGTATTCTTATGAGCTTACTAATGGTCATCCATTAGCATTAGCAAAAAAGATGAATTCCAGGTTTATACAAGAAGGTGTATTAGTTGGAATACGCGTGTTGAATAATGCGATTTTAGTAAGTACACATGATGAAATATTCTTATTTTCATTCTTATTTCTTTCTTATTTCCATTCAGTAGAAGTGTCTTTGTGCATACTTATAGTATATAAATGAAATTGGGACGAAAATGGTATGATTTGTGATACGAATTTTGTGGACGCCCCCTTAATCCTTATTACCTTAGGGACCGTCTCAAAAATTCGCTAAGCGAATTTGAAGCGAATTTTTGAGACGGTCCCTTATTCGTACTTAGATTTGCGGAACAAATAATAGCGGGATTCAATTTTTCAATTTTGCAAAAATTTGTCCCGCAATTATAAAGTTTTTAACATTTTTTATTTTTTTAAAAAATTTGCGCACGCTTTAAAAGCTTTTAATTTCACATTCAGTAGGCTACATAGAAGGGTTTAAGACATCCAAGTGCTACATATGAGGATAATAATCTAAGATAGAAACATTTTTTCGATGTACTTATTGACGAAAATGAGTAAAGTTAACTCATTATTTCTCCTGTTTCTTAAGGAGAAGAGCTTTTTCTTTTTACCTCCAACATTCCTATATTATTGGTAAATCCGCAAAAATAAGTCCCGCGAATCAGGATTTTTTTGAGGCCAAATCCGAAACAATTAATCCCGCAATTAATTCTTCCGCAAACAATTTCTACGAATAAGGTATTATGTACGGAATATTTTAAAGTAAGTAACAGCAGAAATATATTGATACATCAGATCCTGGTTGTTCAAAAGGTGATTAATTTAATTCTTGATTAGTGCTTATCCGATATTAAATTCTGATTAGTTGACAGTTCAACCAACGTTCTCGGTATCTTTCTTATGTGTGCTTTACCATATTGATATATAATTTCTTAACATAAAAAAATGTTACAAAAAATAAATCTGCAATGTGATTTCGAACACTTTATTACGAACATATGCACACGCTCAAAATCTATTAGATCTTCAACGAAGAGATCTTCATTGATCGCTTAAACTGACAAACAGACAAACTGACAAACGCTGAGTTGTTTATTAAGTGTCCTGTTTGAAATTTCTTGTGTAATTGTACGTGGGATCAACATGCGGCTCGATTACAATTCCTTAAAAGAACACAATCACAATACTCTTTTCCTATATTGTATGATTTCTCTTAAAATATTCCTTAACGGATGCGCGAATTGCATGAAATGCATGAAGGGCTCTTTCATTCATGGGTTAAATATTTAAACGACCTCAGAAGGTAGATTAAAGTTATGCCATTTCAATCCAAGCTTAAAGTTAATGTTTTTGAACAACACATTTCATCCGTGGATTACTCCTATTCAGGTTTAAGCTAGGATTGGCGTTATTCCGGACTTAATCAGCTTTTGAACAACTGAACCCAGAGATATTTCCAAACATTGATTTTAAGTTTACAGAATGGATACTTCTTATTAGGTTTTTGGTTACTACGATGCAACTCAACTACTTGCTGCCAAGTTTCAAAATGTGAGAGATCAGCAATCAAATGCTATTCGTATTCCTGTCGAATTTGGTCCGGTTATTGTTCAAGTAAGCATAAAAATGAGAGAAAAAAACAAAGATTTAAAAATTAAGGAAACTTATCAGGTATGTAAAATAAAATGATGCAGAAAGAATGTCTTTGTAAAAACTAGATTTCTAAATCTTGACTAAGAATGCTAATATTGCAAACAACAAAGCGTAGAAAACACATTCTATTCATTCTGAAGTTTATGGGAAATTGAATGATGTGTTTAAAACTTTGCAATCTTTGTTTTGATTTGACGAATGCAAACACACTTAAGCGCTATCAAAAACTTCTCAGCTGCGCAAAGTCGCTCACAATATACAAACGTTCTCCATTTGTATTTTAAGAATTATGGCGTAGGTACAGTTTAGTTTTTATGGGATGAAAATGTTTCCATTCGCTTCAGTTTATTGATTCGTGCTTTGGTGTGATTAAACTTCTATTCCTCTTGGTAAAGAAAATTCTGAAGTGTATCAGTGACGTATCTCTGAGTCACCTATGAACCAAAGTTTGCCTTTCACTAGAAGAAAAATTCGCTGTTTACCTCATGTGTTTATTTATGTTTGTATTAGCTGTAAGAACATACAGCAAAAGTGTCAAAAGTATTTTTATAATGGCGTTTTATCGGAAATGAAACTGAATCAATTATCTTGTGAATCCAATTTAAGCGAAGATTAAGATGGGAAAAAGTCGAAATCATTCGTTAGTTTATATCTTTTGAACTCTTAGTGGATTCCTTTCCATGTGTCCTGCAATAAATGTATTCCGTTTAGGAAACTCTTTTACTGTAAATATACTTTTTTGTGTAGATCAGTGATTTTGATGGAGATGTGTTTTTTCTTGATGAAGATGAAGCCCCACTGAATAATGTTGACCGTGAAATACATCGTTCTAGGGTTCAGAATTTGGTAAAGACATTTATTGGACGTATCCAGGTTTTTGTTGTAAGTCCAATTTTAGAGATTACCAGACTGATCTTTCTTAATAAATCACAAAATTTTCATTTAAGGAAAGTTTGTTGACTCTCGTGTATTGCAGAGGCATAACATTGTAGTTAGGGAACAACCACAAATTTGTAGCAGATTAAAACACAGCCAATAGTGATCCCTCTCGTTTGCGTAAGCTAATCTAAGGCGAGCTCGATAATTTATTAGCTGGAAACCAACCTCGATCAAGGTGAATTGAAAAAGGAAAACCCTCACTTGCACAGCCTTAAAAATTAGTCATGCCTGTTTTGAAAATTAATGAATGGGTGTTACATAGTAACAATCCATGGCAAACACTCATCATAACGCAAATTAACTGGAACGAACCTCGATCGAAGTTGAACTCGAACAATTAATTTCAAGCACTTTCTTCTTTCCCATCGAGAACAGATAGAAATATGCCTTTTGTGCATAATGAATTAATGTGACGTTTATTGTTATTGATGACTTAAAGTGAAAAGTTTTGTGCTTATTGAATTCAAGTAAAAGGTTTTGTTCTTAATGAATTTAAGTTAAAGGTAGTTTGCTTAATGAATTACAGTGAAAGGTGTTATGCTAAATGAGTTAAAGTAAAAGTGAAGAAGTATTTTTGCATACTAAGTATGAACAAAGGCACTCCCTCTGAATGACAAATTGATACGAATTTGATAGGTATTTTGTAAACAGTCCCTTAAACAACATCAGACAAAACGTATGAAATACCAATCGAGAACAAAAATATTGCGAGGTTTGGTTAGCGTCCCATTAGTTCTATAAAGCTTGACTGTTGGCTGTTTACTATTCCATTACTCTCCAATTGTCGTCTTATTATTGTTCAAGCTAATCAAACACTAATCGAACTTTGATCAGAAAAAAATCCATGCTTTCAGAAACCTTTGAGGTTCTATTTGTGATGAATTCCACTAACAAATCTTAAAGAAGATATAATCCAAAAAGTAAGTAATCTGAAAATACTCAAATACTTAAAAGAAAAGAAATATGTCCTGTCCTTCCCATGCTTTATCTGCACTACCTGGCAACCAGGCATTCACAACTGAATATGTATTCACGCCTACCGAGTACTTACTCGCGCGAAGTTCATATCATGACAAAATTTGCGTGCGTAAATCTCGGCTGAAAATGCGAACTTTTGTTAATTTACGTTTTACCGTTTTAACAAGAAAACAAGTGCGTCAGTTAATTACTAATTGTTCAATTAACAGTCCATTGATATTCAATTAATGCTATAAGCAGATCTGTTTCAATAATTTCCTAACGGTTTCATGTGGTATATATTAATAAAAGACTGGATTATACACTATTGCAGATAAAAGTATCGAAGTTTACTTCTGACAGATACTTACAAAATCAATTCACCTGTAAGCAAGAGCACTTTGAGACCGATTTTCGGCGCATTTTGCGTGGATCTATAATTGCGAATGGAAGATTTTGAAGGAACATACGTGGATTAAATTTTTCAAGCAAACTACTTTTTTTCTTTTTCTTAACGTTTTACGTCTCTTTCTAAAGTGTAAGGTGCGAAAAATGGAAAAAATGATAAAATAAATATTTGTTCTTAGTTTTTGCGTGGATTTTATTTTCGCGAAAGTTACCAAAATTTGCAAAATTCGCAAAAATTAATCCTCGCAAAAATTTATCACCTGAAGGTGTGTCTAAAAGCGTTTAAGGAGAAGGGAAAAGTAGAAAAGTATCAAATGCTCTTGTTTTGGGTCGGAACAAAATTCTAAAGTTGTAAAAGTATTCTACAATCCAGCCTCGAAATAGCGCATTATTATTTATATTTTCAAGGTTTTTCCATTTTGTGTTTCAAACAGCAACGCAAACCAATTTTACAGAAAGTTACTATTGTCAATAATACTTTGCAATACAACTTATGTTCTTATCTGATGCGAATAAATAACAACCCTTGCTGCTGAATTGAACAAAATGTAGTATGTGTATTTGAAGTGATATGTCTTTGCATTATCATCTGATTGTAATGTTGCTCGTAAGCAAAAGCAATATCACCCGGAAATATCTTGATTCTTAACTCTTTTTTTTAGACTGCTCTCAGAGAAGATGAGTTTGAATCTGTCAGGAAACTGAAACTTAATTCTACAAATGATGAGAAGGATTTCGTGAAAAGTTTTTGTGATGCTAAATTTCCAGAAGATCGCATAAGATATATGCAAGAAATTTGTAGTACAGTTCGCTTGGCTTGTTTAAGTGCTATTAAGAAAATAGTATTGTTTTCATATGTTACCGCCGATATTTTTATTGTTGAGGATATAAAAAAGACAAAAAAATGAGAAAACTTTAGAGCAATTGCTTTAACAAAAAGTAGTCTTTTTTTGTTATGTTGCAGAGTATATTCCGTGACTTTGTACATGTGGCAATAGTGGTTTCTGCCCCTTTACAATCTAGATAAAAGTTTTTAGTTGGAGTTTTTTTACCACCTTGTACCCAGTACTGTTTACCTCTTTTATTTTGTAAGGCGGTGAGACGGAAAACCTTTTCATCTTGTCGTTTCACAAAACAAAAAGATACATACAGGCCTTGGTACAAGGTTGACGTTTATACTTAAATACTTAAATAGACTTAATCGGACCACAGCTTAATAAATCAGTTCCAAGAATTTGAGAACTCTTGCAATAAAACTTTGATATACTCAGGAAATTATGTCTGTCATATTAGGTTTAGTAACAAATTGAGAAACTAAACATAATTTGTTTGACTTCAATGTCTTCAATTGCGTAATTTTCTCTAAATGAAAAACCTAAAAGATAGATATTTAGATTTTATAAATTTTATAGATTTTATGATGCAATTGGAATTAGGACATAAAACAGAGGTCAATTGGGGGGGGGGGGGGATTCAATTCTTAATTACTTGATGGCATGGTGATTTTACGCAGTGCACATACTAAAACGTGCTGTAGATTCACTTCTGTTTTCTTACCAATACTTTTCGGTCACAACTAAGGGTTCGTCTCAATAATTTGCTTTAATACGTTTCACAAATCGTTAAAAAGCAAGTTGTTAAAAGATTTCCTAAATGTATTAATTTTAGATTTATGCTTAATAAGTGATCGTTCACAAACATCTTATGGAACTTTGTAAAGATTTTAAACTGCAGATGGAGATGGTTTGGTGCATGAATGTCAAATGATCATATGTAATATGAATCTGATTTTTCTTGTTATTACCAATGAACAACTTTAATCATTGCTGATTTTTTAAACCAGGGTAAATCGTGCACTTCTTTTTCGAGCTGTCTTTTTTACATGCTTTACGTCATGTAACATTACATTTAGTCAAATTTTACAACAATGTCTTTCTAGACCTCTCTATCACTAGCTAGCTTCTCTATATTGTCAATGTTTATATTCTTCTCTTTAAGTTCTCTCATGACTAGCTCAAACCATGTAGTGATAGGGTGTCAACGGGGTTTCTTTACAGGTCTAACGAATTCGTAAGGCTTGTCTACATGGAGTGTCTTCAGGTAGTCTTAGAGCATGGCCTAACCAGCGAATTAATTGTTTTTGTAACCAAGGCTCATGTTTGGTTTTACACATTAACTCATTATTCGATATGACATTTGGTCACTTTACATCAAGTGCTTTCCTCAGTAGTTTTCTTTGTATCCCGTCAATCTTATTTTTGGTTGTTTTTGTGACAAGTGTTATATTAGTATACGCTACGGATGAAAGCCTTAAAAATCTGCATTTTTTCTTCCACATTTATTCGACTTTTCCACACGTCATCAAGATTGTTTATAGCTATTGTAGCAAGTGTTATTCGGTGTTTTCTTTGATCTTCTGTATTTAGCTTTGACCCTAGGTATTTACAGGTTTTCCAGGTACCATTTTTATTTTCTCTGCTAACAAGATGTTCTTCTGTTTTCTCTCCGTTACACAAGAGATAACGGCTTTTTAGTATTCCGAATACAGTTGTTTTGATGTATTTGGTGGTTCTTGGATCATTTGTTATTATTGCGTTACCACAGTCATCATCATATTCAGTATCAATATTGATTGCTTTTTTCATGATGTTGTGAATTTTTTGTTGTGGTAGATTATTGTCATGATTATGAAGTTCGATTGGTGTTTCGTTTGAGAGATACTAGTTTGAGGCATACTGTAGGTATGATCTTTTAGTTGAAATTGGTACCCAATTGTTTTTACTAAATACAAAATGAAAAATGTCGCACTCAGGCAGTCTCCTTGTGGTGATCCAGTGTAAGTTGAGAAAGGTTTGCTATAGGATTGACCACAACGAACTGTGTATTGGATGTCAATGAGCATGATTTTTATCATATGTAATTCATCTTTTTCTACGATTTTACTTAGATCATCTATCAGTGTTGCGCGATGAATGTTGCAAACGCTTTCGATAGGTTCATTTGTAGAATGTGAAGATTATAATCACTAGATGATATGACTTTTTCGGCTAGTAGTTTGTATGTAGCTACATGTTTGGTTGTTGATCTATTTTTCTGGTATGCGGCTTGTGAGTGTGGAATATGTTGTTCTATTTTTTGTCCCGTCCGATTTATTGGGATGATAGCTAAGATTTTGCGCAGTAGAGATAAGAGAATTATTGGTATGATGTTTGTGCAGGGACCTGCCTTCTTTCCGGCCTTTTGGAGTGGAACAAGTATGGCTCGTGTAATTTTGATTGGAGCATTACCTGTTTTTGCTATTGTGTTTAGTGTATTTGCTATTCCTTGATCTATTTCCGGTGGTACATGATGGAGATGTTCTGCACAGATGTTGTCGATACCAGTACCTTTCTTTTGATTTAATTTCGAAATAGCTGATCTTACTTCTTCTTCTGTGAAATGTATTCGCATTTCACATGGTTCGGCATCAATTATTATTTCTCCTGGTGGTTTGTTGAAAACAATTTTAAAGAATTTTGAAATTGAAGAGAGCGTACTATCGTAATAATTCACAAAAGTGATTTCTAATTAATAGAACGTTACAGTAATATTACTTTTTTGTTGCTGTAGTTACTAGTATTCCCAGTAGACTGATAAAACAATAGAATCACAGGTTGACCGACTAGCATAAGTATTGTCTGCTAACGTGTCAAAAACAACTGGATGCATGTGATATTATGTAATATTA
>JAUCNQ010192321.1:0-14484 GCA_032352715.1 Bougainvillia muscus
GAACTCTACTCATCAATAAATTCAATTAAATCAAAAACTGAGTTACAAACATCCCCATTGCCTGGGTAAACTTACAACCCCCCCCCCCCCTCTCCCGCATTGGCTTCAAAAACGATGTATTAGAATTTTAAGCCGCACATTTTAATTTAAAAAGTAATCAGCATCTAAGTTTGATCTTCCCGTAGGAGGTATCCCATCTTGTCTCCCAATTAACAACTAACTTGCATTCAGTACTTCTATACAGAACAAGTTTGTTCATGCACTCCTGTTCTATGAAATTGTTATGTATTCCTTACTAGAAATAACTCACACAAATTTAATTTCATTTTGTAATATAAATTAGATGTACATAGATGCGACATGGAAAACAGAGCTGTGTTCACCACATTCAAGACGCGAATGCCCTAAGTTGCAGCGTCAAATGACAATGATAAAAGTCTTTATTTCAGTCTATATTTTTAAAAAAGAGTCACCCAGTAGCAGGAATATAGTATACCAAAGCTGTTGAAAGAAAAGAAAACATAAGTGGTGATTAGTGATAATTCGTGTAAATAATGACGGATTATCTTTTACCAAATGAGTGTACTCATGGTAGCTCGAGCCGGATAGCTTTAACGTTTATTATCGCAAACAATTTTCCCTGGTTTCTTGAAATTTTCGTAAAACTTCCTAAACCAGTTAACTCGAAACTCGGTAACTGCAACATTCTTTACCTCAAACCATATCTTTGTCCTATTTTGTCTCTCTGCGACTAATTTCTTAGAATAACTGGAACTTCTTACTTGTATAAAAGAAATTACAAGACTAAATTCGGCTAGTTTGTTTTAACAGTGCACTCATGAGTTTCTACTCAAGAAAAGTCGCGTTAATTCAAACTAATCATTTCTTTTTGCCAGAATTCGAGTTGAATGGGAATGAAGGATCAAGTTACTGGGAGTGTTTAAACAATTTTGCGTCACTATCCTAAAAAATATTATTTGCGAACATATTTGTTGAGAAAGGTTTTGCTTTTTACGAGCACGAACATTCACGAATATCCAAGTGAGGAAACTTATGAAAAAATAATGGGAAGAATTCATTTTAGAGCTTATATGAAACAGTTTCATAAGAAATAGAGAAGGAACAAAAATGAAGGTAAATAAGTATCTTTAATCCTTTTCATAACTGACAGTTTTCAACATCTGAGAGCGAACGAAAGCCGTTTCAAAAAGCATAAACATTCGCCAATCATAATTAGTTTTATTTACGTGATATTTGAGTGACATAATTTTCTTTCATTCTGAACGTTCTGATTCGCTTCTGATGCATATATCGTAAAATTCTGCAAGTTTGCGGTATCCTAAAGTAAGTGCATTCCGATTGTAAGTGTAATTTTTAATGGCAACTATAGAATTCCCGAAAGTACTCAGAAAATAATGCATATGCGTAAAGTAAGCAAATGAATGAACCCAAATGCTACAAATATCTAAAGTAAGCACGCTGCTTACTTTTGGAACTCTATGGTAGCTTAAAGACTGATCACAACTGAAGAGGTACATAACTTAATATTTGCGGATATGTTTGAGTCTTACTTGTAGTTTCTTTTTCTAGGTTAAATATTTTAGGTGAATCTAAGGTCTAATCAGAGGAATAAAGAAATTCAACAAGGGTTTAACAAATAGATCGTTACTCCGGTTGTTAACTGAGAAAACTTGCTAAGCTTTAATTTCTGAATCATTCCTCTGATATACGTAAATGTCGTTAAAGTCTGAAATTCCATGCAGTGTAAAGAGAAATATAATCATGCAAGAATTATCAACTGAATTATGTTTTTATGGAAGAAAATAACAATTAAATAGTACAGAGGTTAATATATTGGTCAAAACGTTTGGACACAAGGTCCTTTCAAAACTTGTCTCTGTAAACCAAGCCAACATTTAACATCTTTTATTTTTGCAATACTGTAATGTGTTACAGTTTATAACTCAATATTTCTTTATTTAGAGATGGATAAATAAATTGAAAACGAGAAAGACGAAAAATGGTTATAAATGTTGTCCACAGACACGTTGGGTAAAACTAAGTATTATCCAATCAGTTTATTCAAGTGTGAGCATTAACTTTCAATACTAAACAATGACGTTACTTCTTTAATAAGTATGACATCGTAGAATAACGTTTTTTGTGCATCTGAACACATATATAACGTGAACTTTTGAGGCATTCAATGTATAACATAAATGTACGTCTAAAATTATATCATAATTGTGTTAATTTCTCAGTTTTAACTGCAACTTACTTACCTATCCCTAATTGCATAAAACCGTTTATTACAACTACTTTTAAACAAGGATTAAAAATGAACTGAACACAGTGAATGCAGTAAACACTTTAACATTTTTTATTAACCCTAATGCGAATTATTAAAGGTCTGCATTGTCTGTACTCATAGTTACAGACTAAACTGTAACCTTTCTTTTACCTGCCGCTGGATATTTCAAAACCACTTTTACTTTTGTTAGAAATAAAGTGGTAATAAACAAGAAGTTTGCAATTGTTACCATTACAGAATCAATGGCATATTTATTGGTTTGTGTTGTTTGACTGTAATATAATGGTATGTAAACTGAGAAACATAATGTTGTTAAAAGACTTGCATATAAAATGTATATAGATTCATTATAGTTAGAAGGCAATTTCCTGCCACGAAATCCTTGAACATTACAAACTAGCAGCAAGACAAAAATGTAGACTAATTGAATCTTAAAATGTGCATGCGTGTTACAATATGTTTCACGTATGTTTAAATGTTCATACTCGGATATGATAATGTTGACTGGCTGTTGAATTAATGAAATAATGATAACCATTATATGAATTAATACTAAAGTAACTATGGTGAGTGCTTCGCCAGCTTTCAACAACTTTATTTCAGCCTTTGTGAACATGACAGCAAGATTCGTGTTAAATATCACCAAAAGCTTTTGTATCTTTACCACTGATATAGAAATAATGACCGTGAAACAGAACCCGGGAATTACCGGGATGAATACACAACTCCATGCTTGATTCTGTTGCAATATACTAGGCAATAGTGTAACATACAGCAATAAGCTGCAACTGAGTTGAATAATGGTTGCTTTAAAATCAAAAGAACGGACAATAGGTTTGCTGTAATTAACACAAAAAAGTATTATGACAAATAGGTTGAATGATGCTCCAAAGAAAGTAACGGTGGTTGATATTATCACAAGTGGGTTGGCAGCAACTAAAGTATTATTTTTATACCTGTCTAAGCACAGTGTTTGAAGCTTGTTAGGTATGAAAGTACCGTTACATTTCAAACATGTTTCATGAACACCGTCTGTACGGATGGAATTAGTTGGGCATCTTTGACAAAGACTTTTATATTCTATTAACCAGAGCTTAGTATCATTGTTGAAAGCCTGATATCCATGGGTATTTCTGAATCCACTGCTACAATTCTCTATAGGGCAAGGATTATTTTTTGTCAGATTGCTGAACTGTTGTGATAATTCTGCCCTTTTAAATCTCATTCCAGATATTCTATTCCGTTGTGGATTAATATGAAAAAATAGAATGTTTTCCAGTAATATTCTTGATGTCACATTCCTCATTGTATACATATCAAAATCCGTTATACAGTGTGTATGATTTCTCAATCCAAAGAAAAGTAGTGGAAAACATTTTGTGATAGCCCAAGTATGATATATAAGGTCAACCATTATCTGAGAAGCAGTTTTATACGCATGCATGTTGTCTTCATTCATGATCTTCAATATTGATATATTTTGAACATTTGATATGTTATGTTCCTTAAATAGTTTTCTAACCCAAGAATCAAGGTTTTTATCTGAACTCTTCACACTATTCGTTGCTATAATTTTTGTATATCTAGTCATTATAAATGATCCAACCAAATTATTTTGGTACAGAAATGCCGGTTTGTGTATCCACAGATTTATTTCCTTGTTATACATTTCGGCATAGTTTAAGAGAATCCATGTTTTATCTATTAACTTGCTCGAAGAAACCATGTTTAGAAAAACTGTAATAAACAGATCCGAGCCTGCTATTACAACGATATTCTTATGGTTGTTATATTTCAATCTTTCAACAATAAGGTGCATATGGTATGTGTCATTTCCCAACACATAATCAACAGATACGCATGTGCCTTCTGCACTATAAATTTTCAATAGTCTTTCAATAATTGTGCAACTTATGTCTTTCCTATACTTGAAACAAATCATATTAATTATTTTTGCATTTAATACTTCTGTCAAGGTCTTTGTTAGTGTCAATATTTCATTCTCCTGTTCATATGGAATATACCATGGACTTTCATATAGTGTTTCTTGATGTGTTTTATAAACCATCTGAATGTCCCAAGCTGATAAATAACTTGCTGCAAGTTTAACCAGATTGCTTGGCATATATGAGACTACTGCTTGAATCTTTGAGTATAAATTATTTTTATTACACATAAGTTGTTTGGGATCACAGTCCATTTTCGTTCGTGCTTTGCTAACATTACTTGTAAATTCTTCGTCTAATAGAAGAGAGACTAAAACTGTTTTCAGCATAGTGGTGTTGTAACAAATATCGTATGAGACATAACCATAGTCATGTTCCCGTATATTATCAACTGCAGCCAAATGATAAAATAAAGCATTGCTGTCCATTTGCTGAGTACCTGCGCATATTGAGTACAATCCTATAATGAAATACTTGTTTTCTGCAGTTATAGTAGTTCTGATTACACTTGGCTGTACTTTTGACACTATTGATTGTATTTTTATGAACTGTAGGATAATATTTAATGTTAAACATAATCTAATATGCATTGTGGTTGGAATTTTGGTTTACCAAAAATGTCTACCCCACTATACGAAAATGAGGATGATCAATTAAGGACATTATCATTAATATGACACACAATCTAGTATTCACTGTGGTCCGGTTTTTTGTGTATCAAACTTGTCTAATCCTTACTGGAATGTTTACGTTACAGAGATTGTTTACCGTGTTGTCTCCGTATTTAAATATTTTTCGTCCGGTCTACCCAGTTTGAAAGACTGTTATTGGATATAATCTGCAAAATAATTTTAATTAAACCTTTAATGCTTAGTATCTAATTAAATGAACACACAGGCTTTTACTTTCCTGAAGCATTTTCCTGCAGGATTGTTAAAGCATGTGTGGCCATTTTTCTACAATCAGGAGCTAAAGGATTAATAAAAGGCCTTTTATTTTATTTTATTAATTTAATACATTTTTATTCGATTCATAATAAAACATATTCCAAAGGCTGTGTTGTAGAATCCTAGTATACTCTACATAATACGTGGGAGATTTTTCAATAAGATAGCTAATTTTCATACGATCGTATTATATTGTCTATTTCTTTATACTCTACTAGGTCATATCTCAAATATTTCTGAATCATATGTTCCCCAGTATTCCTGAAATAGTCAGACAAACATAAAAAAGTTAAGATTATGTCAGTGTTTTTTTGCATTGCACCAAATCCAGATTTTGGAAAACTGAAAAACAAACATTTTCTTCAATATCTTGTCGAATTTTCCAAATTTATCAATGCTTTTTAGGTAAAACCACCAATAACTTATTCTCGAGCTCCTGCATAAAATTTAGATAAATAAGTGGAAGAAGAAATTCTAAAATTAACAGTTTTACATTTTGCGTCCTTTTGTGCTTCTGGTTGGGTTTTTCTCGAAGCAGACCTTTTTATTTGCATTATTTTTATTTGCATTTTTAATGGCCATAGTTTCTTATTTTTTCTCAAGAAGCACTTCAGGAGCCATTTTGGAAGGAATTATTCCCCTTGCAACCTTAAAAAATTGGGAGAAAGATGATTTAACATGTTACGTGATATAAGGCGTAACAAGGCAAAATATTTATTTCAATGAAGCTAAACCAATCTAAGGAAAATACGAGTAAAATGGGAATGAAAAATTCCAATAACTCACCAACTCAGTAGAAAGCTATGCAGAAGTTCGCTTAAGGACACCAAAGTAATTAAAAGAGAATTGGAAGAAAAGTAAATCAGAGAGTTCTATGTTGATAAGCCTAAGATCTCACCGAATAGTTTTATGAGCAAATTAAGAATCAAAAATTCCGGAAAGCGCGCATCAACTAATGACAAAACCAAACGCTAAATACGAAAAATCCTTGAAGAACCAAAAACTGTTTTGAAAATTAGAACTCAACATCTTGAAGTATATATAATAAATCAACGGTTATATTTACGAACTACTGCATTGTAAATGTTGATATTCGGATGGCCATCGATATCAACGTAAGTATGGTGGAAATAAAACGTTGGAAGTGTTTGGAACTAAACTAACTAAACAGAGTTTTGCACATTTTTTTACAAATTAGAAAAAAAAATTCCGTAGCTGCACTTAAATTATCTATTTGCATGAAATAAATATAAGGAGCTTTATGTTTCAACAGAAATACAGGCTGTGCAATATAAAATCCGTCAAATTTCCGTTTGTATTGGGAATATTTTTTGAAATTTAGGGAATTGACCTACAATCAAAATCAAAATTTTAACTGGAATATTCTACTCCGGTAGAGCTTCTAAAAATATAAGACCTACTTTAGTTCACAAATTTGAGCCTTAAACTGCGACTTTTGAGAGAGAAAAACAGCATTATAAAGCAACAGAGGAAGATATAATCCATTTTTTGGGGGATTCGGTTCTCATAAAAACTGGAATAATCCTTCGCAAGTTGCTCTAAATCTAATATTTTTTGCGGTTGTCTGAAAACTCAAGATGATGGCTTTCCCTGTTAAAACTTTCCTACTTATACCAGTTTCATAAGTATCATTTTATGTGAACGGAAATATTCTTCCATTGCACTCCTGGAACATATATGCCTAAAATGCTCCTGACTTCGGATGCTTATAATTCCGGGTTAGCTGAAGTTTTAATTACGGGACAAAAACGCTTGGAATATTTCATTCTTTGACAAAAAAATTTTTCTGCAAGCCAGAAAATATATCATAATTTTCCGGATAAGATAGGTTGTAAAAGGCAACATACCGAAAAATGCAATTTGGTGCAATCCAAAAAAAAACACTGACTTATATTTTATCCTTATAGGGCTTTTTCATATCTAACCAATTCTTTAACATTTTTCTTCTATCGACATTCCTGTTAAACGGTAATTTAATTACACTGCATGCAAATCGGGATAATCCATTTCGGATTGTATGTTATTGTTTGACCATAAGAGAAAATCTGCATATGATTATTTGACTATTCCAGATTTTATCTAAATGTCGAATACTTATATGTAATCCGATTAGATTATCCGGACTTTCATGCAATGTTGAGCTAGCAGCTGTTTTAAATATTTTAATTTTCTTTTAAGGAGCATACTGCTTCTCCATCCAGGTCCAAATCTCTTAGGATGTATTCCGAAGTATGTAGCAATCAAGACGTAAAATTACTCGTTTCCGTTAATTATAAATTAAACCATGATTGCACTCCATATGGGTATGCGGAAATCCTGGGGTAGCTCCGCCCAACATTTTCGGTGTTATGTGGATCTACTGCATTGAAAATGCTGCTTTTAGTTTAAAATTGTTATAAATATCTTAATCTGGTTAATACAGCTCACATTCTTTTGCTGTAAGCAGTTTCAGTTTCTTCGTGCCAGTTTGGTTCGATCTGGTTTGATCGATTCAATCACCTCTGCCACTTTCATGCAATAATACAGACAATTTGGCCTGCATACAGGTCAGCCATGCAGGACAGATACTTGTATGCGACGAATAATGATACAGATTCCCTCTAGCTAACAAAAAAGCTGGAGATAGATGTCGGAGTTCATACCATGGGCTGTGATTGTCCGATCTTGAAGCCTGATACACAGTTGAAAAGACAAATCAATCCACTCTGATTGACGGGATGTTGAATTTTGGGAGTTTGGTTTCTACTTCACTTACAGTGGGCAGAATAATTGGCACCAGAACGACAGAACTTCAGCGCGCTCTAAAATGGCCACAACTCAACGAATTAAAAATCAACAAGCACTGTTAGATTCAGAATTAACAAGAGAAATGATGGAATAAAAATTAAAATGCTATCATTCATATTACTAATGTCATGAAAGACGACGGTGTAGAACTAAAAGTCCGACGTTTTGTTTATATTTGATTTCACAGAAGTTGTGTATCTTACAGAACCGGGATGAAGCGCAGTTCCTTAGCGCCTGATTCAAAATGAGCCAATCGGATGCGGACAGTTAGTTAAAGAAGTGATAAAGTTACGGACATCTGTAGGAGAACCTGCATGGTCTGTCATTATGTTTCCTATCGTTTGGGAGAGAAACAAGTCGAAGCGGTGTTCACCAATCAAAGAACCCTGTCTCTCTCGGAGCGAATGACTGTTTTATTTTTAACTTGGAATAAAAAAAACAGATGCTACATTGTCCAGGAAGTGTTTTTGATTGCTTGGTAGCCTTGCGATCTCGCAAGTGGTTCATATTCAGACGATATCTTGCCATCTTGTGAAATGGTGGGAAGCAAGAGAAACAACACATCTACTTCACTTTCTAACTAAACAAGCCAACAAGGTACGTTCTGGATCGTGAAAGAAAGGAAAAGCAAAATAATTAATTTTTTCTTCCTGCAATTTTTAACGCTGCTCATTATCTTTTCCCAAAGCGAATTCTAAATAAAAACTCAGAAAATATTACTACTATACTTACTTCTTACCACAACATGCTTTTGTTGATAAAAAAAACAATTTCTGAGGCAGTAGACAAAGTTTTATAACAACTGCTACAAAAAAATATTTTACTGTCTCAACCTCGTTCTCAGGACCCTCTCGATGTAATCTTCGGTGTAATCTTCCCTGCAGTCAGTAAAATATTTCAGGTACCCCATAGCCTGTCCCATGGGGCTACCCAAGGCATTCCTCATATGCACTACATGCGTTTATTTACTTTTAATTTAGGCACTTTCTAGTGAAGAGAGTACGAAACAGGTGTATGATGGTTCAGAGCTGCCACATTGACTTTGAATAATAAATTTACAAACAAACCTTTATGAATCAAAAAACCTATAAAACTATTTTAAAACTATTCACTTTGAGGTTTACATGAAAGTCCATCCCCAGCTGGTACACAAATTAAAACACCGTTGGTACAATGTTGTTTTAGAGTTGTGTGCCAGCTGGGCTAGTTTTGATGGTTTCACTGTTTTCAATGCAAGTTTCAAGTTTTGCGAATAAAAGTTTCTTTGCATGGTCTAGTATTTTATCAAACACAATGGTTGTTAAAGCGTTTAATAATTAGCTGTCGAAATAAAATTTGGTTTAATAACTCAAAGCGTCACAGGCTAAATATTCAATATATTTTTAGTGACATCAAAGACGTACCAAAAATGTGACTTGCAGTTTCTAATCTAAGCATTCAAGATGGCGGAGAAGATAACACAAATATGATTTATTCCAAAATTGAATCGTTTTTATCACAAGTTCTACTTGAATTGAGCTGAATAAAATTGTACACGAAAAGGATATGTTGATGATAACCAAAAATTACATGCTTAAGTTTTGCACGGGGGGCTCGAATTGAATTCAAAACTTCACAGATACTTTGAGTGGTTTTGAAATGTGATGACGACGTCGCATTACTTACGGTATGCACATATCTCACAGGAAGTTCCCTACATGTTTGACTACACTGCACGAAAATCGGGACAATGTGTTTCGGATTTCAAATGATTATTTGACTTTTAGAAAAAAACTGCAACAGATTTCTCTAAACGTCAAATAATCATATATAATCCGAAACGGATTATCCCGATTTTCATGCAGTGTTGTCGGTTGGTAAAAGTACAATATTAGTGTTTATAAGAGATTCAAGTGGAAATTTCCAACCAATTGTGACGCAAAGTTCACATCTCAGTACAACCATAACCTTACATTCTGAAAGTCCTTTTTAGAGAAGCTTCATTTAATTAATTATATTCAAATAAGTATTCATTACTAAACAATGATAACATCCCAATGAGCAACATCTTTATTTCATTTTTTTAAATGACGTTTAATAGATATCTTCACCGCGGCACGACGTTGTTTATACATTTATTAGACTCAAACTTTGGTCGTGTGCCGGTTGGAATGGGCGATTCCTTGAACAGTAAGCTTTTAGAAGAATCTGATGGTAGGATTCCAATAACGCAATGGTAATAGCGAGTTTATACTCAGTCTAATCTACGACGGCAACGTGATATTTACCTTTGTGTATATAAGCTACTTGCATCCCTTCTTATAGGATGGAATGCAAGTAGCCTATATGCACCAAGGCAAATTCTTCGTTGCCGTCGTAGATTAGACCGTGCGTAAACTCTCTAATGAGTCTCACACTTCACACTGCATTAAAACAAAAAGAACAATGGCTTCCAGAGACGGATTTAGACATGATTTTACCTGGTCACAGCAATAAAATGGAAATTCAAAGCATGTCCAAAATCATTAATTTTTAATTGCATTTTAAAAAAGCTATGAAGAATTAAAATGTTTTGTTCTACCTCGCGTTGCTTTGACTAGAGATGGATCCGCCACTGGTTTTGTTCCACCATTTTACGGCTGTGACTACAATGGTGGCTAAAATTAATTGCAACTTGCTTCTTTTGGCTTTCCATGAATTTGCTTTAACTTTATTGACAAATTCTCAAATAAGACTGTCGAACTGTGTCACACAAATAGTCTCAATCTATACTAGTTATCCTGTGTATCCCAATTTTGTATAATGCCGGTTTTGGCGCCTGATAGTTACATAATGGCTAAAAGTCAACTTTTTGATGATAGGGCGAGTCAAAGTTTGGTTACAGGCACCACAAGTGAGTCACAACTCATAACTGAAGATCAGCCCAAGTCTGAAAGCTGATCAGCAAGCTGAAAAAAACCCAGCCTTTGGATCATTTAAAAAGAGAAAGTTAAACTTGTGGCTCTCCAGAAAGTAGTTTTGGAGCACTAGTTCCATTACTTTTTACCACCTGTAGATTAAAAGATGGTATGAATAATTTCGAGATCGTTCAAAACATCCATTTTTCAGAAATTAAAAAGAAAACTGTGTTGTGCGTTAGTAAGGAAAGGAGTCTATGTACTAATTAGTAACTTTAATGTTTTTCGAGATTGACCGAACTACAATATATAAAGTTTTTTATTAATCTCTTTATCAGTTGAATAAAGAGAGCAACTAGCAGAGCCGGATCCAGAACCTTAAAAGCTACACGACAACAGGAGCAAGACTGCAAGTTTAACTTGAATTATGGCCGAATAAAAACTCTTAAAGTAAAAAAAAAATAAAAAAAAATGCTTGGTCTTGTATCAGTTTTGCAGCTGAAATGAATCATGCTGGCATTGCCAAAGTATTACTGTAGTATGGTGCTAGTCTACATGATTTAAATCCAACTAATAAATTAGACGCTGTACACCACTATGAAAGTCAAAATGTTTGGAAATCTATGCAAAATTTCATTGTAGCTCACCCCTTGTTGTTATTTTTCTTACGAAAACGAAAGAAACATTTGGTAAATACACAATTTTGATTGCGTTGATTGATGTAATATATTTTTTATTTTGCATGAAAACTCGACTTTTAAATAAACGCCCTGTTCATTTTAACGCCCCACTCTAATAAACGCCCACTCTAAAACTTCGAAATGTTTTTAAACGCCAAGGGCGTTTATTTGAGCATTTACGGTATGCATATCATTTCTTAATGTCAAATAATTACATATAATCCGATACGAATTATCCCGATTTTCATGCAGTATTTTCTATGGCATGCATTTCATAATTCACTCCTGGATACGGATACCTATTGCAGTCATATATTATTTTGGGCTTTGTCCATTGTCCTACCTAATTTTTCCTGCTCTTTCCAATAGCACCGAAACGAAACTAATTAAGTTTTGGGAAAATTCCCTAATTACTAAAAGCACTTCCTAACTTCCTAAACCAGTTAACTCGAAAGTCGGTAACTGCACCCTTCTTTACCTGAAACCATATCTTTGTCCTCTTTTGTCTCTCTGCGACTAATTTCTAAGAATAACTTCTTACTTGTATAAAAGAAATTACAAGACTAAATTCGGTTAGTTTGGTTTAACAGTGTACTCATGAGTTTCTACTCAAGAAAAGTCGCGTTAATTCGAACTAATCATTTCTTTTTGCCAGAATTCGAGTTGAATGGGAATGAAGGATCAAGTTACTGGGAGTGTTTAAACAATTTTGCGTCACTATCCTAAAAAATATTATTTGCGAGCATAAAAATTTGAGAAAGGTTTTGCTTTTTACGAGCACGAACATTCACGAATATCCAAGTGAGGAAACTTATAAAAAGATATAATGGGAAGAATTTATTATGTTAAAGCTTTTTATGAAACAGTTTCATTAGAAATAGAGAGGAACAAAAAGGAAGGTAAATAAGTATCTTTAATCCTTTTCATAACTGACAGTTTTGAACATCTGAAAGCGAACGAAAGCTGCTTCAAAAAACATAAATATTCGCCAATCATAATTAATTTTATTTACGTGATATTTGAGTGACATAATTGTCTTTCATTCTGAATGTTCTGATCCGCTTCTGATGCATATACGATAAAGTTCTTCAAGTTTGCGGTATCCTAAGGGACCGTCTCAAAAATTCGCTTAAATTTGCTTAGGAATTCGCTTCATAATTCGCTTCATTTTCATCTTAGATGAAGTGTTATTGTAAAAACTTCATCTAAGATGAAAATGAAGCGAATTATGAAGGGACTTGCTAAGCGAATTGCTAAGCGAATTTAAGCGAATTTTTGAGACGAACCCTAAAGTAAGTGCATTCCGATTGTTAGTGTAATTTTTTATGGCAACTATAGAACTCCCGAAAGTGCTCAGAAAATAATGCATATGCGTAAAGTTATCAAATAAATGGACTCAAATGCTACAAATATCTAAAGTAAGCACGTCGCTTACTTTCGGAACTCTATGGTACCTTAGTGACTGGTCAAAAATGAAGAGGTACATAACTTAATATTTGCGGATAAGTTTGAGTCTTACTTGTAATTTCTTTTACTAGGTTAAATATTATAGGTGAATCTAAGGTCTAATCAGAGGAATAAAGAAATTCAACAAGGGTTTTACAAATAGATCGCTACTCCGGTTGTTAACTGATAAAACTTGCTAAGCCTTAATTTCCGAATCGTTCCGCAGATCTACGTAAATGTCGTTAAAGTCTGAAATTCCATGCAGTGTAAAGAAAAATATAATCATGCAACAATTATAAAGCGAAACTGTAATGTGTTACAGTTTATAACTTAATATTTCTTTATTTAGAGAAGGAAAAGGAAATTGAAAACAAGAAAGACGAAAAATGGTTATGAATCTTGTCCACAGACACATTGCATAAAAATAAATATTATCCAATCAGTTCATCCAAGTGTGAGAATTAAATTTCAATACTAAACAATGACGTTACTTCTTTCATAAGTATGACATCATAGAAAAACTTTTTTTGTGCATCTGCACACATATATAAGGTGAACTTTTGAGACGTTCACCGTATAGAATAAATGTACGTCTAAAATGATATCATAATTGTGTTATTTTCTCAGTTTTAACTGGAAATTACTAACCTATGCCTAATTGCATAAAAACATTTAAACAAGGATTAAAAAAACGAAGTGACTGCAGTGAGTGCAGTGAACACTTTAACATTGTTTATTAACCCTATTGCGAATTATTAAAGGCCTGCAGTGTCTGGACTTATAGTTACCTTTAAGGATTTTATCAACTAACCTGAAGAATTCTGGAGTAAAACTCCAGATTTCTGCAGGTTGGTTGATAAAATCGATAAAGATTAACATTAACATATTTTTCATGTCTTCACTGCATTAAAAACGGGATGATATATTCCGTATTATATATGATTATTTGACATTATCATATGTAGATTTTCTCTAAATATCAAATAATCATATATAATTCGAAATGGATTATCCCAATTTTAATCATCAGTGTCATCTGATTTTCTCTTCAAGCAAGGCTTCGGACGTCATGATATGACATCATTAGTTATTAGATTCCCGTAAGGGAATGTTTTCGGTAGGGCATTCTGCGATCTCTCGTCTCTAGTCGTATCAATTTTGGTGTTTTTCCTGGTCCTAGCGGTCCTTATAGTTTTTGGCTGTAAACTTCGGCAATGCATGCTGGATCCATGAGATCAGACGAAGACGGTGACTATGAAGACTGCGAGACTGTGAAGACAAGACAGAAGAACTTTTTATATTCTGACTTTCTTTTTATTGACTCACACAACAACAACACAAAGCGTTTTAAACAAACACGCACATCGAGTACGACGTGGTCAGAACGTCTTGAAAAAAGAGAAAGAAAAACAAAGAAGAGGTGTTGGTAAAAAGACTGCTCTGAACGCTGAGAAGGGTTTGTTGTAATTC
>JAUCNQ010192543.1:0-14483 GCA_032352715.1 Bougainvillia muscus
GTAAATATTTGAAAAATTCCTACAGAAGTGGCCTTGGTGGAGTTCATTTTTAGCATTGTTGCAGGCATAAAGCCTGCAACTATGCTATAAATGCACTCCACCATGCTCGATTATTTAGAGATTTGTTGCATATTTACAGAACATATATTTTGAAGAACACCTCTGGAGGGATGCTTCTGATAAGTTAAATCATTTTAAATAATCAGAATCCGATTATCCTGATTTCCATGCAGTGGATTTTCTGTTCCATACTACCCAATGCCTTTTCAATAAATTTATGGGTTCCAATACTAACTGGAGTGTCACAGTGGTAACACATTGAGATCATAACTGAGGAGTTCCCAATTCAAATCCAGGCCAATTACAATTACTTCCCTAGAAGTAATACGGTCAGCCTGTTGCTCTGCAAAGTAGCGCTTGCTATATATCAGAGTCATAGAGTTGTCAGAAGGATGTTAAAGCTCAGAGACAGAAATTAATATCTTCATGAATCGGCCGTTTGACATACAATAGAACATACAAGACAACATTGGGCTTTAGATTGTCTTGTGTTTGTCTAAGAGCAACTAAGAGGTTTTGCAATTGGATAACAACATTCTTCACGCAAGTGTTAATCAGTTTTTGACGATTTAAAGGTGTAGTGTATGGTTTTGTTTGCAAAAGACACTATTTGAATTCTGATGATATCACTCGAAAATAACCATATTGAATGTAACTTAACTTGTATGAACATAAAACGTAATCATCTTATATTTAAAGAAATATAAATTTAACCGGAAAATACTCCAAATTATTAACATATCATGAAATCTTACGATTTCCAGGAGTCTGTTAAATTATGAGGATCAGTGACAAGTGTTACAACCTCGTTCCCAAGGCCTGTTCGCTTTTTGATTTTTGATGTGAGCGAGTTGCAAGTGTGATCATGATAATTCCACTTGACTCTAATACGCAGTAAGAGAGAGAGAAAGAGAGAGGGAGAGAGAGACATTTCAAACATCTGCACGTGAAACTATTATCATTTATTATTACAACGTAGGTTTCGTATAAACCGCTACCTTGGAAAGGACGGATCAATTCTAAATCTCTATGTCTATATTTAGGACTTTGTGGAGAAGATTGCCCACCTCATTGTCGAATTTGTGACAAAGCTTCAGTAGAAGAAATACTGTTTGGAGAAGAGGATGATCCAGATGCTAGGTTCATATTTCTTCGTGATTGCAATCATATTATCGAATACAAATCCATGGATAAATGGATTGGTTTGATGGAAGATGAAGGTAAGGAAGGGTTCGCCTAAGAAAATAAGTCATAAATTGTTCCATTTTCATCTCAGATGAAGTGTCACTGTGCATAAAAAGTATGCACAATGTCAAAGCTTCTGAATGAAAATTTATAGGAATGAAACGAATTTATGAAAGGAATATTTGAGACTATTTTGATGTTTATTGTATAACATTACAAACCATATAAATGACTCTGGATGCCGACTCGCCGAATTAGGGACCAGAAAAATGAGCAAATGAAGGAATCCACCAGGGGAATGCGATTCCTGCTACCGTTTGTTATTTGTGAAGCAGACAACTTAAAGTACATGCCTTCATAAATGGCTTCAATTTTAACTTAGAAGAAGTGTTTTTGTGTGTGTACAATAACACTTCTGCTAAACTCAAAGTTTTTAGTTAGTATTAAAATGACACACCTCATCTAGGTGGCCTAGTGGTCAAGTCATCGGATTTGCAATCTGATGGTCGAGGGTTCGAAACCCGTGCTCGGCATGCTTAGGATCATGTCTGTAAAAAGCTGTTCCTCGGGTCAACCCATACCATGTGAGGGAAATTGGGTAGATGGTTCAAAGTGATCATCGGGTGTTGCAGGGGGTTATCTAGGAGAGCACCGACCCTTCAGTGGATCGTGTCGCTCAGAAGAGCATTAAATACTCCATGGCCTTCAACTTAAGCCTTGGTCCCTACTGGAAATAAGTTCCTCGAACTTTCGGAGGTTAACCACGTTGAACATAAACCTCACTCACAATGTCGGGTATGAACCTCGGCAATGTCACTGCATAAAAATCAAAGTAATCAGATTTCGATTACATACGATTATTTGGCATTTAGAGATTATCTCGATTATCATTCAAATTACGTAATATATTAATGAAAGTTGAAGTATGCTCTTCAACCTAACTCGGCAGATAGATAGACTGCATAAAAATTGATGTGTTCCTTTAAAGGTTTTATCAAGCAATCTGCGCAAATCTGGAGTAAAACTCTAGATGTCTTCAGGTTGGTTGATAAAATCATTAACGGATAACATCACTTTTCATGCAGTGATGGTTGACATTGTGCTGTACATCCAGTAGGGTGAAGCTTGTGCGGGTTTGATTCCTACTACTTCCAGTTAAATTCAAATTTGATTTCAATTTTTTTAGGAGAAATATCTGAACTCCCATCAAATGAACAGATTCAATTTAAGACGTGCCCTAAATGTAAAACTGTTATTCAACAGTGTTTTCGATATGGAGATATTTTGAAAGCTCAATGGAAAGATATCGAGAATATTAAGATTAAAATAGCGCGAGATCAAGATAAGAATACCATGGAGAAAATGAAGGAATCACTCAATCTAAAGCTTACTACTTTTGAGACCTTGGCAGTGAATAAATTATTTGTTAGAGTAGGATACAATTATTGCAGGTCAAAATTTAGCGTTCATACAATAGCAACTGGGTTATTTAAATACTTTAAAAGACAACTTCAGAAAATAAGATTTATTTTTGAAATTGAGCAATTAGACACAAAGATCAAACTTTCTCAAGCAATACTTCTTTTATATCGACAAACTTATTCAAGCGGTGTAGAGAAAGACAAAACTTATTCAAGTGGTGTAGAGAAAGACAAACAAGACCCTATATTTATTGACTTTAAAAATCTTATACATTTTACAATGAATAATCGTATAAACAATGAACAAATGTTAACAGATATTCAAGATGAAATTTTACGTTTACAGATTTATGTAACCACACAAACTATTTTGAAGATCTACAATGAAACTTTAAGTAAAAATACTCAAGGTATGTAAACAGAACTCTCTTTGGTGGGTCTCTCTTTGTGTGAAAAGCATGTATGCGGAATTTCCATAGGTGGATCCACAACATGCTTTAACCTCGTCAAAACAATAAAATGGAGAACAAACGTCATTAATTTTTGTTAAAGGCCAATGACCATTTGTTAACTATTAAAATTTGATTAGATTTACTCTCCATCTTGATTTTCTGACAAGGTCTAAATCTGCCTCCTTTGTTTTACCAGTAAGACAGCCTTGTCTCCAGATTCATTTTGATTCTATTCTCATATATAAAAGTTGAAAAGCCCTGGGGACGAGGTTGACAGTAAGAATTTGGTAGTTTGGCTACATGGAATTGTTAAACACATTTATATTTTTTGTTAAAATCAAGGACGTATTTAAATTATTCCTTTATTTTATAGCATTTTAATGTATGTCAATTGAATGCATTTGCATACCCATTTACCATTGCATATATGCTACTTGTGTTCCATTCTACAAGTACACTATCGAAAAACTCCGAATATAAGCTCCTCTGTGTAATATCCCACCTAGTAGCTAACGCACAAGGTATTCCATGTAAAACTTCCTTGCATGTATAAATCCCCCATGTGCAAGACCAACATACGTAACGTAACGTAAGCAACAACAAACGTTACGCAGACATTCGATTCGACATTCCATTAAATAAAATTGTGATAAACTGGCGGGCATAAACAAAACGAGACTTCTTTTTCAGTATTTTGATGTAAACATGATAATATTGATTGTATTGTTGTACAAATATATGTATTTTTACATTATTATACACAAATGAGTGTCTTGATTTATTTTCACTTTCACCTTTCCAATATCAGTCATGTATAAGCTCCTCCGTGCATAAGCCCATCAAAAAAAAACTTTCGAAATTGTATAAGCCCAGGGCTTATATTCGGAGTTTGCGGTATATGAAAAAAGGCATAGTTCCTGCCTTAGATCAAACCGTTTAAAAACATTTCCCGACTTATCTTCCAATCCCTTGAGGTCCCAGATAGAAATCAAATGTTATTGTGTAAGCTCGATTTATTTGGTAGAGCGTCTGAACACGGCGAGACAGGCAGAGTATCTACAATATTCCCAGTCTTCTTTTACAATTACATCGCCTAACAGATCATGCTTTTCCGTTTGTTCATCCTGGACAAAAACCTTCCAGTTACCCCCGAAGTCGAAAAAAGGGCTATAGTATTTTCTGGAAGAAAAAACCTTGGGTGAAAAAACGTCTATATTGAAAAGGAAAACCTAAATTCTTTCCCAAAATCTTGTTCGTTGTAGGTGTTATTGAGCTTTGAATATCGTTGGTGTACATAAAATAAGAGAAATAACATGGGTTAAATTCAATTCTAAATTTACTTATCTAACTCGTGCCTGAGTGCTGTAATCCAAAGAGAGAATGATGCATGCTACTCTATAGTCTTTATATCCCTCCAGGCGCACAGCCTCGTTCTCAGAATCGTCAGGAAATTAGTTCCCAACTTTCTTCGAACGTTAGGAACAGCATTTTCCTACAGACAATGTAATATTGTAAAATCAGTACAGTAGGATCCCGTTGAGTAGGACACGCAAGGGGACAAAAAAACCGCCTCACTTAAGCGAACTCCAAATGAGTGGAACTTTGGGTAAAAATATCCAACTTATCGGGGTTTCTGGGCATTACCTCACTCGGAATAAAGCTTTATGTTTGTCTCTTTTTTTAGAAATGTAAACATTCGAATGTGATTTTAAAAAGAAAATCAAACTACAAACGTTCAATTCCTCAGACAATGGTCCCACTTAGCGGGGGTCGCACGTATCTAGGATCCCAGTTAAGCGTTTTTTTAGCCTGGGCGAGTAAGCGAAGACCAAAGAGAATTAGAAATTTGTCCCACTTAAAGAAAACCCCTCTTACCAAGGGTCCCACTTGACGAGGTCCCAATGTATCCGTGTTCTCGTATTCTTCCGCATGAAGTTTTAGATATCAATTTCGGATTACAAATGATTATTTGATATTTATAGAAAATCTGTTCCGGAATCCGATTATCCCGATTTTTATACACTATTTTTTTACTTACAGATATTGGAGATCAAAAGATCATAAAGCAAGATAAGGAAAGATTAACCCATATTCACAAACTTTTACGTCAACGTATCAAGCTATCAAATGCAAAAGAACTAGCAAAAGAAGTTGAAGAAATCCAAAATCGTGGTCATGCATTTTCTCAACTTACGACGGAAGAGAGATCAATGATCGTTAAAGCAATGCAGCAGAGCACAATACGTGACAGTGGTATAAAGAAAGGGTCATGGTTTAAATGTCCTAATGGTCATTATTATTGTATTGGTGAATGCGGCGGTGCTAATCAAAAAGCTAAATGTCCTGTTTGTCACCTTGATATTGGCGGCACAAATCATCGATTAGCTAGTGGAAATCAACATGCAGGAGGTATTGATGGTTCAACCAGTGCTTCATGGTCTAATGCAGCAAATATGGCAAACTATGATTTGAATGACCTCCGTTGAGAAACAAAGATTTACGATCTTATAATAACAAAAAAATACCTGTTGCCATCGATGTTTAATTAAAAAACGAAGGAAAGAGGCTGGAAAAACTCATGAAAACGTAAACTCGTAACTTATAATTCTCCAGTACCTACAATCATGGTTAAAAATAATTGACACGTCGGGGTTTTCTGGCTTTTCATGGAATTGCCCCCGACTCTGTTCACACAGTCCCAAATTAGAACGGTAACAGGCCTGAGTATCAAAATTCGTCATACAAAAGCTCCTCAATATAGGCTACAACCCCGGACAGAATATATTGAAACTTTTCGCATTATTTACACCAAGACACTCTATCAGCCCATCTCCCCTGTTTCAAGGTTGTTTTTGGTCGATTTTCAGACCTTTTCGACATTAGGGGGAGAGGGGAGCCTAACCTAAAAAAATCAAAAAGAAGTGCAAAAGTACCAAATATTATGACCGGGGTTGTAGCAATCGTGTGATCTTGAAGTAAAACTGATTAGACCTGATGTCGGTTATGGCGCCTAATAGCTAAATAATGATTTAAATCGAGTTTTTGACGATAAGGCGCATCAAGGCCTATTTGCAGACAGAGTCGCAATTCAAAACTCACGATCAGCTCAAGTCTTAAGTCTAAAATAATCACGCAATCTGATCAGCACGCTGAAAGAAAACCGTCTTTTGGAGCATTTAAAACAAAAACGTTAAACTGGTGGTTCTCCAGACGTTAGTTTTGGACCACTTGTTACAAAAATTCTAACCATGATTGTAGATATAGTCACATAAACTTGTCGGGTTGGAGGAATGTCAGTGACAGTCAGAGCATTACAATGGAGTACTTAAAGTTTTAATTCTTAGTAGCTTAATGTGTGTATAATTTAAAAGAAATTGACTTTGAATTTCTATCTTACTGCTGTTTATAGGTAAAAGCATGTTCTCAAATTCCGTATGTGACGTCTGGTGGTTTAGATCTGAATAATCCACTGAATGAACATTCGGATAATCTATTTCGGATTACATATGATTATTTGACATATAGAGAAAATCTGAAACATATTTTCTCTAAATATCTAATAATCAAAAATAATCCAAAATGGATTACCCCCGATTTCCATGCAGTGATCGTCCCTGTTTTTGTAACACATAGTTGAGGAAAGAAATATTGAACTTAATAAAATCTTAAACTTAATCAAGACAAAAAAAGATGTTGACAAAACGCATAATTTACAATAGCTAGAAAATTTAGATAACTTCTTTTATGAAAACACGAGACATCATTTTCCGATTTTGAGAACATACAAATAAGTTGAGAACATGATATTGTTATTTTTGTAATACACTCCTTTTTTGTAAGCATAGTGTTTTTGATTCAGCCTCAATGTGCTTATAAATTCCTTAGTTTCATCATCAAAATATGCTTACTATATGCTTAGAGCATCTTGATAACACAGTAGGAGAACTTTACTTTTTGAAGGAGTTAAAAAAGGAATGCGAGGAGTGTTAAGTTAAGGAAAGAACTTTCTCTTCACTTAACCTTTTTTTAAAAAGGTTGCTACAATTATATTACTCCCAGCCTAGCTATATGTTTATCTTATGCTTAGTTTTTGGTGGATTTCAGCCTATATATGCCTATAAAGGTTACTGTATGCTTATAAAAAACACGATTGACTTTCTGTTTTAAAAAAATATTTTAAAAAAATATTCCATACTTAAAAAAATTAGTCCAAGCTATGACGTCATCTTGGTCAATGACAATATCATTTTTGTCGAATCCCGATTAAGAAATCCTCAAAAATTATCAATGGTTGTCCTGATAATAGGGTTATCAAATTCGAACAAATTTTTAATCATACTCGTAATTATAAGGAAAGTCTTAGGGACCGTCTCAAAAATTCGCTTCAAATTCGCTTCAAATTCGCTTGAAGCGAATTTTTGAGACGGTCCCTTACATGGGTAAAATAGGTCTAGGTACTAAAATTCACAAAGCCACAAACTCCTTAGAACTCTAGAAAATCGTCACATTTTAGCATTACATTTTCATCTCAGATGTAGTGTCATTGTGCAACAAAGTCAAAGTTTTATTCTTCTGATTGAATATTGAAAAGAATGGAGCGAATTTATTAAGTTAATTAATTTCTCTTCATTCCTAAATATTTTCATTCAGAAGAAGCGTCTTGGTGCATACTAAGTACAATTTTCGACTGGAACCTTACGGACTTGACCCTTACAGGCTTGATATAGGTGGATAGTTTGTTTATACCGGTTAGGTTGGGAAAATGAATCAAAAATGAACAAAGTGCACAAACTCGATCCCAGCACCATTTGCCCTTCGTCAAAAATTATCAGAAAGATATAAAGGGCTCTGGGGACGAGGTTGCAAAGTGCACGTATTTTTTACCTTTATTTTGCTTTTTAACTTGATTTCTGTTTAATCAACTTGATAGGAACCATCCTGAAAAACATTCACTTTTAAAATTCGCTTCATCAGTTTTCATACAGAAGAATTTTCATTGTGCATACTCTGTGATGAAAGTGAAACCCAATTTGTGAAATGAATTAAAGCGAATTTGTGAGATGATCCAGTGGCAGATCCAGCTATAGTCAGAGCCACGGAGAACTAGAAGTATTAATTCTTAATAACTTATGGTAATGAGATTGAGTAAAAACCAATTAATGACTCTCAGTCTCAATGTTACTGCTGTGACTAGGTAAAACAGCTTTCGAATCTTCCTCTGTATACCCAAGGATAGCTCTATGAATCCTTTTTGATTTTATGTTTGATTAAAATAATTCGTGATTTGAGATTTGTGATTATCTGATCGTGTTGCTAGTATATTAATTGTCGACAACATTGCATGATATTTTAGGTTATCAAACGGAATATGGCAGTGGCGGATCTATCCCTAGTCAGAGCATTGCGATGGTGTATAATTGCATTATGTATGACGCTGGGTCTTTAGAGACCCAGCGACATACATAATATAATTAAAATTAATGACTTCGAGTACTCCACTTACTGCTGTGACTAAGTAAAAGCATGTTCTAAATCCGCCTCTGTATGGAATTTTCCCATTTTTATCTGATTCTATTGACAAAGTATGTTATATGTTACGAATTATAAGATTTTACGAACAATATGCTTTTTATGGCTTCAGTCCCAAGACTTCATTAGAAGAAACAGTATCTAGGTGGAGATTTAGGAATTATGCAAAATGTGGCGAAGATTCAAATTATTGACGTTGTCCCTAAAGTTGAATCAAAGTTAAGGATTAGTTAGTGTGGGTTTGATTTTCACAAATTTCATTCTACCATATTGTTTATTAAGAAGGGAGAGAGCTACGGCCGACAAGTAGAAGAAACATCGAATCTAGAAATTTAACAAATTTAATATATTCTGTTCATAAAAGTGCATATATTAACGAAATAATAATAACAATAATGATAGCAATTATATACAATTATCTTTCAATTATATACAGAACAAAATCCAAACCATTTCCAATGAAAGAATTTTCAGCCAACATCCAGTGGAGAATCCTGTCATAGTGAGAGTGTCACTAGAAAAACAGGATAAGACTCCATTTTACTACTGTGACAGGTTAAAAAAATCGATCGGTACAATCGATTCGGTACAATGTTTCTTTTAACAATCTACCAGGAATGGTTTTAAATTTTACCAGGGATATGATCAGTTTGTTTGATAAAATGTAAAATGATAACATGATCGACCTTTACTGACTACTAAACAATAGCAAATTCCATGAAATAACTAATAAATTTAAATGTTTTTTTGTGGGACTACATACAGTATACTAACGTGGTACCTTATACGAAAGTGACAATTAATTTTGAATCTCCAGATTTGTCCTGAGGCGGCGTTAGATTAGCCAGAGCAACAGGAAGGAGACTAAAATTAATTACTTATCAATAGTTACCAGAAGACGATTACCGTAGCATTTAAATCGTAAATACGATATTTGCATGAATAAAGGTATTTATCCCAGTGGGCACAAGTTCACCTCATAAGGACGTCAAGAACTGCGTAAACCCGGAACATATTGCTTCTCAAACAAAATTGGGCCGGAGTCTCTCTCTTCTTCTCGACTCATCTCATTCGATAGGCAATAACTGGCGATTCCAAAATTGTATACTTTCACGATACGAATCTCAGCCGTTCAAAAGATTTTTTTCCGATTATTTATACTGGATTGCCACTTCAGTGTTGAGCTGCTGTTCTGTTACCAAAGTGTGTTTCGGGTCCTTGTTCCATTTAACGCTCACATTAGAGCTACGGACAGTAGCGGGATTGAACCCACCGCACAGTAACGTTATTCTGAACACCTGCTCCGGGTTAACACTATCCTCAATCATACATTAATTTTGAAATTGTCTTGGCTGCGCTGGATTGGTATAATAAAACAACCTTGCGGTAGATGCATGTCTATGTGTAGATGTAGATGTATAAATTTTACCTCATCAAAAAAATCTATTCATAAGAAATTTACAATAATAAAAAAACAGACCCTTCTATCTATAATCTATTTAAAAAAGATGAAAACCGTCTAATACACCTTTCTCGTAACTTATGACATAATAAATTTTTTGGTTCAAAACGAGGCGGGACTTGGTAGAATGTAAACAAACACCGTCTTGTGTGCTGTGAACCTTTTCAATTTTAATTTCTCACTATAATAGTTCCACCTGCAATAGATCAAAGTTTCTTTTAAACGTATGAAAGATCTTAAAAATAATCATGATTAAATAACATAATGAATATAGAGAGAAGTGTTGTAAAAAGATATTCTTTGAGACGAAAACGCTCGCACTTCCAATTGCATACGAAGGTAAATCAACTTTTGACCGACTGAACGGACAAGGAATTATCTTCTAAACTTAACCCTATTAAGGTAGCAGTAAGGGAAACAATGCGTGTTCAACATATACCCTTTTCTTCAATACGTTTTTTCTATGCTGTTGGAATGTATTAATAGTAAAACAATAAGAATTGATCTTAGTTTTGGCCGAAAAAATAATTCCAAATGATATTCCAGGAAGAGGTTATTAAGAAACGAACGATAAAATAGCATTTCATATAATATTTCATTTCATATTTAAAGCAAAACGGCGCCACCTACTTTAGTGCAGTCTGATTATCTTTTGTATAAGCTCATTATAACGTCATTGAACACGTTTTAATAGATCATTATTTTTTCGTGAGTTATAGGGTATAGAAGTTTAAAATTGAAAATATGCGAGAGATAAAAGAGAATTATAAAATTTATTGACCTATCTAAATAGAAAACCTGTCTTTGTTTTATAAACGGTGACACACCAGGGAACTTGAATCCCTGGTGCGCTCGACAATGTTATTTTCATGGCAAAAGCTCGATTACCTGTGGCGCCGATCCATCTTTCCCTAGCTAAGAAGTGTGAAATTTTTACTAAAATAGTAAGCGAGAAATCTCCAGTTAAAGCTTTCTTTTATTTCCAAATACTATTGTTTCAAATTTCAATGTAATAAAATTATAATAGGTAAATATTTGTTCTATCATAAATAGATTTTCTTTTTTAATCGAAACAGTATGTTCAAAGTCACGGATTTTTAATTTTTTCAGCAGCAATTAAAACAGCACAATAACCGATGATTAGGAACATTTTGTTAGAAAACAATACCTTCGTATTACAAGACACATAATAGGAAAATCACTAACCCATTTTAAATCTATTTTCTGTCAAAACTACGTAAGCATAGTAAAAACTGATTTCATTAATGAAAAGATCGTACTCAATTAGATAAAATAAACGAAAAATATTATTGTTGGAAAAAATAGGGATTTTATTAATACCTCTTAATACCGGGCCTTTTTTACACTTTTTTACACTATTGAAATGACCAGTTACGTGTTTAGCGGCAACGCATGTGTTTTTATTAATTTCGGTTTGTCATGTCAGCTGTGAGAGTTAGGAAGCGAACTCGCTCCACTGTAATGCTCTACTGGGCACAGAAACTTCTGGTGCTCACGCAGAGAATTTGCCAATTGTTATATATATTAGAAGTAATACGCTTCCTAACTCTCACATGTGACATGACAAACCGAAATTAATGACGTTGCCATGTAGACAAATCGGCTCCCATCAAGCTAAACTTCTGTCGGTTAACGGCAGTCGGTTAGCACTTTGCTCTACAGCCAGTAGGGTGAAGTTGGTGTCAGTTCGGTCCTCGCTACTTCTAATATGTGTTTTTAACTGAAATAGTGATATTTTGACCTTACTGAAGAACGTCGTTTTCAAAAAGACCTTCTCCAGGAAAGTCTAAATTTTAAGTCAAACGAAATGCACGCACGTTGCCGGCAAACACGTAACTTATCATTTAGTCAACAAATGTCTGACGGTAATAACAATTGCTAGCTTCCAAAGTGTTAGCTATACAATAGCAAGCAAAAATGTAGCACACTAATAACTTGTGGCTGAAAAGAGTTAACTGGTAGCTTACATAACAGTATAAGACCAAATATATTAATATGCAAATGGTGCATTTTGTTTTGCTGCTTTGATTAATTTTTGAGCATTTTCACCAGTTACTTGCCAAGATAAACAACGTAAACTTCCTCCCAAATGGCACACATTTAACGCATCGATGAATACACACTCCTTCTTACCGGCGTGTTGTTTGAAATTTTGTTTCGCTATGTCATCAAGTTTCTTATCTCCAAACACTGGCACATAAATGAAATTTTCAGTTGGGACACAGTTTGTATAAATACCATACGCTGAAGCAAACCCACCTTGTGCTTTCTTCGAGCTTTCGCCAGCATCAACACTGATTATCTTCGTATCTTCAGGTAAACCCTTCTCTAAAGATCTTAAAACTTGATCCTCGAAGTCAGGATCATCCGGACACTTATTGACAAAGAGTGTTTTCTCATCCAGAAATGAGCACATTCCGTCAATGTGACCCAACTTTTCATCATCTGCTAGAACAACTGCAACATAATCCACACCGAATTTTCTTTTAATGTCGCAATCGCTTCATTGGTGCCCAATTGATTGAGCTTACAAAACTTATCTGTAACTACCATAGCATTTTTACCATTATCGATAAAATTACCACTATCATTGACATATTAAGATTCTGTGTACTTGATACCATATTTCTTTATCAATTTGTTGAACTGAATTTGTAGAAATTTTGCGTCTTTACTTTTCAACCCTCCGTCATATATGAATTGAATTGACTTATCAGGAAAGACTGGGCTAACGTCTCTCACCCATGGATCTAACTTTTCATTAACAGTCAGCAAGATATCGGCAGGTAGATCTTCAGTGAGATAAGGCATTGTTTCTTTATCTGCCAAAACAATCACAGAATCTCTCCCATTGATCTCGAGAGCATATGAAATGTAGAAATCAATAATTTTATCAAAATATTTTCTATAGTATTTATCGTCCTTTCGTGGTGCAGACAATACAAGAAGCATGATGCCTTAAAAACAAGAAAAGGGAGAAATAATTACTTACTAGATAAATAACAATATAGTTTGCAGTAATTGTTCTATGTGCTGGAGATACCAATCTACCACTGGTGTGGATTATGCTGTTAATAGTAGTCTCTAGAGCTTAATGTCTCAGCATTGCAAATTAGAGAACAGTTGAATCCCGATAAGTGGAACCCTGAGAGGACCGGCTTAGATGGTTCCACTTAGCGAATGTTTCACTTATTCGTAGCTGACAATGGAGAAACAAGAACCAAGAGAATGACAAAAATGGTTAAACTTAGCGAAAGTTCAACTTATCAAGGGTACAACTTATCGGCATTCAACTGAAGATTACACTGCAATTTCGAATTGATCAATCAAAACTATTGGTCAGCATTTTCAACTTTATGGATAACGAGGGTGTATGCTCGATTAATTTTTGCGTGCACAGACCACTGTATAATACAAAAACAAATTCGCACAATGTTTGTCAATGTTAACATAAAGCGTGACCACATGAGCATGGTTAGGGAGTGGTCCGGGAAGGGGTGGACTCAGAACATGCTTATACTTAGTCAGAGATGGAATATGGAGACTCAAATTCATTAATTTTTAATTGATATTTTACCATCATACAAAAAGCTATTAAAAATTAAAACGTTTAGTTCTACATTGTGTTGTTCTGACTATGGCCTGGTGACAACATTGAAGACATAAGACTTTTAAAACTTTGTGCAGGCGTGATACCAGTGACGGATTTAGACCTATTCAGAGCACCAAGATGGAGAATAAAACTGATTAATTTTTAATAATCAACAGATAACCGTTAGCCTAAAGCCTAACGATAATTTATTAAGCTTTTGGAAATTACCAACTTTTGTTCTCCATTTTATTGCTTAGTGATGTTAAGTTTTAAAAGTTAAAGTTAAAGCAGGCTCATACTTAGACTATGAAATAGTCGTTCCCTTTTCCATGTTCGCGCGTTAGCATGGATGCTCATTTTTGCCGTACAGGATTTAAAATCTCGTTCCCAGGATGGACTACAAGTCTAGCTCAGAATCCGCATACGAAACTGCAAATTTGCTGGCTTATTTGCACTTTGGAACTTGTGCGTACTACACTGGAAGCGAGGTTGCACAAAAAGCACTGTTATTTATAGCCCATCTTTTTTATTGAATGGCAACCAAGGGAGTATTTTAATAATATATCAGGAACCGTGCAGCGGTTGTAGTGTTGTGGATTTTGATATTTTCCGCACGACAAAGTTTAAAGTTAAATAACAATCTGTATCAATCATCATTTTGTATTTAATAATAAATCAGCAACTGTACGGAAGCAGCCATCTGTACGTGTTCTTCAAATTATGTGTTCGGTAAATATTTGAAAAATTCCTACAGAAGTGTC
>JAUCNQ010192765.1:0-14477 GCA_032352715.1 Bougainvillia muscus
GCTACAATAACACTTCATCTAAGGTGAAAATGAAGCGAATTGTGAAGCGAATTGTGAAGCGAATTTAAGCGAATTTTAGCGAATTTTTGAGACGGTTCCTTAAATGGAAATGAAATGATATGTAAATAGAATTTAAGTGAATTTTTGAGACGATGGTTAACATGTGATTGAATCGCGTGTGTGCTCCGAAATAAATATTCAAACATTTTGGTATGGTGTTTTGTTAACTGAGATACGTCAGACATCATTAATATCAAAATTGTAAGAAGCGAGCAGGATAGTACTGCAACACCAAGTATCACCCTACTAGATGTATAGCAAAGTTTATAACTATCTTTTATATGGTTAGAGTTTTGCTCGACAGTCAGTAGGGTGAAAATTGGTGTTGTAGTTCAATCCTCACTTTTTTACAATTAATCACGTAAAGCTGTCTGAGAGACTGCCAGAAGATTCTGTGTTCCGTACATCGGAGTGATTTCGACGTGATGTAGTAAATGCACTTAGGTAACTTGGTAACTCGCGCAGAATTATATATGTTTTTGGCGATCTGATATTTTTACTAGTCCTTACAGATAAGTTTTATCTTAAACCTTTAACGCCTAGTGTCAAATTAACATACATGCTTTAGCCACTCTGAAGCTTTTTGCTTTAGGATGGTTAGAGCATGTGTGACCATTTTGTTACAATCAGGCGTTAATGAGTTAAAATTTATTCTCACAATTCGTTTTATTTTCGTCCTAGTACAAGTGTCATTGTGCATAATAAGTGTGGTTTTAAGGTCTTTTTTCTTCGAACAAAGCTAGCTTTACACTATAGTCGAATTCATTAACCACTTTATTTTGTATTCGTTCAAACTTTACTCAGTTCGTATTTTATAAATTTCTGAGTGATAAACTTACTTCGTTTTTGAATCGACGAATTACTTTGCATTAAATTAGACAGTGATAACGTGTTTGTTCTTATATTCTATCGTAACGTGGCTGCAGATGGTTTATTCTGTTGTAATTCACAACAATAAATATAAATATAAATTCGCTTTATTCCTTTGAATTTTCATTCACAGAAAGAGGTATACTTTGTGTGCACAATGGCAATTCATCTGCAATGAACGATTTGCGAAACGATTTTAGGACACGTTTACATGAAGACTTTCTATAGGCGAAATGAACTGTCATGGCTTCTGTGATTGGTTAAATATTTCCGTCGGAAAAATTTAACTAATCACAGAAGCCATGACAGTTCATTTCGATCGCAACGATTTTCCATGTAAACGTGTCCTTAGTGAATCTTTGAAACATTCGTTCTTATGATATATTCAGCAGAGTCAGATCTATAAGCTTGAACATAGTAGCTAAGTGCCTGCGAAGAAGTGTAAAACCATTAAGATTTCATTGAAACATTGAAATTTTAATAGTTTTACACTTTTCCGCAGGCACTTATCTACTTGCCTACTCTCGGGTCCGTCCCTATATTCTGCACTTTGTAATTGGAGTTGTTAATTTATTTATATACAATATTAGTCATTATAACGCACAGGATAAAACCTACCAACGAATTTCTTATCCTTGTTCACGTACAGTAGGCTATTTTCTATCCATCAAGGAAAAACAAGTAGCCTGCGCGATCAAGGTTAAGAACAGTTTTGTAACCGTGGATTAGCCTGTGCGCCGCGATTACTCTTTTTACCAACCAATATTGGTACCAAATATTATTTTTGAGATTTTTTTGATATTCAATCCCCTTATTCCCTTAGTTCCCAAAAGTTATTTTTGTGATATTTTTCACCACTTCTTCACCTTGCTGACTTTTGCCGTTTTATACTTGGAACTGGGTTGCAGTTGCAGTTAAGGTTTCTGTAACGAAACAAAATGCTATCACATACATGATATTCAATTATTGTAACGTTACGATGATATAAAAGTAAGCCTCTAGCAACCTCTTAACCCTTTAATACCTGGTGGTAACCAAATGGTCATACAGTATAATCCCGGTAACTCGATATCGGATAACTCGAACTTGCGTTAACTCGAACCATTTTCTTCGGTCCCTTGAAGCTTTTCTAGTGCATAGCAGCTTCGCTTAACTCGAACATTCGTTAAGTCGAACGATTTTCTTTGGTCCCTTGGAGGTTCGAGTTACCGGAAGCTTACTGTATATGCATTTTGCTTTAGGGTTGTTAAAGTATGTATGACCATGTGATGGACATCGTTTGTGACAAACAACCTTGTATGTGAGGTTGAAACTCTAGCATATCCCAACAGCTGTATATACCTCTAGTGACCGTCTGCAAAATTTGTACATAAATCATTCACTATTTTATTTCTTTTCTTACGTTATATTTCTATTTCAGATACGTACACGTAAAAGTACGCATATAATCTAGCCCAAAGTATGATGACAGTCGTAAGATGAGTACCAAACGCCAAGAATCTTGTAATATATATTTCCAATTTGTTATGAGCTTTCATAGGGTCTCTAAACTATAATGAACTACAAAGGCGAATTCAAAACATGCTTTTACTTAGTTGCGGTCGCGACTTTTAACAAGGAACGCACAACATTTCTCCGGCTTCAGGGCGACACCACTAGTAAACAACAGCATAAAATGGAGACTCAAAGTCGTTAAATTTTAATTGCTTTATGTATGATGATGGGTCATGGTAGTAATCATGCCGAACATGTCTAAACTTTTCAGAATCGGATCAGTGTAGATTGTCATATAAAAAGCTATTAAGAATTTAAACTTTTAGTACCTTGTTGGCCCTTATTACGCCGGCCCTAATTATACGCCGGCCCTTATACCGCCAATAGCAAAATTCGACATACCGCCATTTAGGACCGCATTTAACTCCAGTACGGGGAAAATCGGAAAAAACAACGTTTTCATTTACAATTACTTTGGTTTTTAATGTTTTTTTGAGTTACATTTGAGGGAACCATACATTATTCCTCTTTTTCTGGCTCCAAATATTATCAATAATGTCTTCTAGTTTTTTTTCGTTTAATTTTCTTGTGAAAAATTGATTAAAATACGTAAATTCCGCCAGTAATTGTTTTAAAAATAATGCAGGTCAAAACCCTTTTCCTTACAAAACGCGCCCCTCGAACGCCGGCCCATTTTACGCCGGGTCACATTACACCAAGAGGCTAAAATTAACGCCAATAAAGGCCGGCGTAAAAAGGGCCAACAAGGTGTTCCTTCGTTGAACTTTGGTACACATCCGCTAATTCGAACGCGCTTAATTCGAAATTTCTTTATTTCGAACAGACTTCGAAAGTCCCTAGAGCAGCCTTCTGGGCCCAGTTGTTCGAAACTGGAATAAACAAGGATTAGCTTAATCTGGTATCAAATCTAACTTAGAAATCGACTCTGATTGGTCAAAGTCAGATTTAATACTGGATTAAGCTAATCAGAGTTTAATCCGCGTACGAACAACTGAGCCCTTCTTATTCTAATACCTCTTGATTCGAATATTTGCCCGAGTTCGAATTAGAGGATGTGTACTGTATATTATTTTTTTTCCAGCATCTAATCAAATTAAATTGCTCTATTTTTACGCAGTAAGAAGGTTCCTAGCTCATTTAGTACCTCAAACCGATTTTGCTACTTCTGTAGCAAGAATCAAACAATGATCCGGATGATCCATACTTTCATATTGAAAACTGTAATCATAGTAATTATGACTAACATACAAGTTTACGAATAAAATTTATATGTGTCAAATGCCAAACAGAAATTTTACGTCGTTTCATGTAAATTTGTTATCATTTGTTTTGCGTTGCGTTGATTTTTGTTGATAGCTACACTGATTCGATGCTGAATAATTTAGACATGTTCGGCATGATTATCGCCATTAATAGCCTAGTTATTAAATTATCTTTAAAAACATCTCGAACACGAAGATGCTGTGATATAAATCAGTATAGTTGGCATTGATTTGGAATTTTAATTTTTGGAACTTATGTTATGAATTTTTAGGAATTGGGATTAATGAATATGCAAGGCATCTACTGAGTTGCCAGGTGTTTTCCGATGGATAACTGCAGGTTGTTTGTTCATCAAACAATATTACATGTGAGCGTCATGTGAGATGCCTCTTGAGTTATTCACTCTTTAGCTTTTCAAATATAGTTTTCTTTGCACAGCGTGTAGGATTCAGTGTTTTTTTTTTTTGTTTTTTTTTTAATTTTTACTTTTGGCAGTCTAAAACATGAGGTAGTCTAAACCATTGGCGGATTTAGACCTAGTCAGAGCACCAAGATGGAGATTAAAACTCATAATATTTTTAAAAGTCAAAAGGCTAACGATCAGTTGTTAAGCTCTTAAAAATAAATGGGTTTTTTTCTCCTTTAAAGAGGTTAAAGAGTGTCCGGGATCCGTCTATGTAAACTGCCCTCAAATCCTTCCAATGTTTTAATCATTTAAAATTTTTGACGGCAAACAGTTTATGCTACGTGTACTTCGTACTACACTAGGGAGTTAACGCACAGTCTAATCTACGACGACAACTAAGATTTTACCTTTGTGTATATAGACTACATGCAGTCCATCCTGCAGGATGGAATGCAAGTAGCCTTTATGCACAAAGGTAAATACAGCGTTGTCGTCGTAGATTAGACTGTGCTTAAACTCCTTATTGATAACCTTATCGTTGTCCTTTGATATACGCTATAGTAGGTGAATGGCTGTTGTCATTTTAGGATATAAGATGCTAGTCCTGGAACTTTTCTTGTTAGTAGATATTTGTCGGGTTGTATACACCGAAAATTCTCCTGTAAACAGACGTAAGTAGGCTGTCCTTATTGGTTGATTTTTTTGCTGATTTTTAGGTCAAAGATGGCATTCTTTTTAAAAATATGAAGAACTTTTAAAAGTATAATCTGTTCTAGATTTTTCTCTACATGTCAAATAATGACTTATAATCTTAATGTGATTATCCCGATTTTTATGCAGTCTTTAATACTCAACAAAGCTCATATTTCTGGTTTCAAATTTATTCTAAACCATCTATAGTCGTATGTAATAAACGGAATCGGATTATCCCGATATTCACTGCGCAAAATCAAGCCGTATCCGGACCTTTATACAGTTCGTCTACTCCCGTATTCAGTCCGTATACGTCGGTATTAAGACAGAATGCTCGCATTATGTCTTAATACCGACGAATACGGACTGAAAAAAAGTCCGGATACAGTTGGGTTTTGTGCAGTGATTATTACCATGTTTTGTTTTAAGGTTTGAATGGTTTTCAATCAGCATTTAGTCGATTATCCCATACAAATACAATGAGTATTAAAGCTTTAAAAGATACAAGAGAACATCGATATAATCCCGATAAATATGTTCTACAAAAAGAAGGTATATGTATTTACAACTTCTTTCCCAGAGTTTTCTTACTTCTTTATCCCATCAATTAAATTCTATCAAGTAACGAGAAGACCATGGGTAGCAGTGGCGGATCCGGCCCTCAGATATTATCAAAAAACCTGCAGAAATGTAACTAAATTAATTGTTTCAAATAATTGAAGAATAACATGTTTTTTTTTAAATTATGAAGTGTAAATTCTGTTCGGTCGATTTTCTTTTTGAGTTAAAAGAGGGAGACATACTAGTTAATAATAAAAATGTAGTTATTAATGATGTTTCATTTTAATAAAGATTTTATCAATCAACCTGCAGAAACCTGGAGTAAAACTCAGCAGGTTGTTAGATAAAATTGTTATAGGATAACATACATTAACTACGAAAGTTTTCGTCAGAAAAAGTTTCGTCGGAAAAACATTCGGACAGACTTTTAAATTTCAGCGAAAAAATTTTCGGACACATTATTTCAATGCGGAAAAATTTTCGGACAGCTTTTCAACCGCTAAATTTCAATTTCGATGGGAACAATGTATGAAAAGGATGCTGAAATATGTATTCAACTTCGTTTTCGTTGTTAATGTTAATGTTAAATTCTATCTAGCCGATGTTCTTTTGGAGTTAAAAGAGGGAGACATACTAACTGATAGTAAAGATGTGCAGTTATTAATGGCAGCAGACAATAAAACTATTGTAAAAACTGGTACAAAACGCTCCATAATGAATTATGCAAGAAAATTATGGATAACAAGAATTGTACCATATGAATTTCGTCATTCAGGAACCGTTAATTATGATCGAGGTAATTTAACTTATGAAAGCCTCTAAACTAAAGCTTTACATTGTGCATCCTGCTGGATGGAACACAGGTAGCCTGTGTTGACGTAAGTAAACCTTTTGTGCAATCGTAGATTAGACAGTGCGATAACCAGAGGCGGATTTAGAACATGATATTACCTAGTCACAGCAATGAAATGGAGATTAAAAGCATGCTCAAAGTCATTAATTCAAATAGCTTTCTGTAGATGATTGTTCTCTAAAGACTCATCATCATACAAAAAAAAGCTATTAAGAATTAAAACGTTTAGCTCTTCATCGTGTTGCTCTGACTAGGGCTAGATCCGCCACTCCGTATTATAGAGTCATTATTGTAATTTTTTAGCTGGCGTTGAAGCCGAAATTAAGAAAGCTTTTGATGCAATATCTGAAAAAAGTTGTATCATATTTCGACCAAGACAATCAAGTGATAATAATTGGTTAAGTTTCTTTAAAGGTTCAGGGTAAGTATTGGTAGTGATAATCCAGTCACATTGTTTTAAGTTGTGTGTGCCTGCTCGGACAGTTAAAGAAGTGATTTGCTCAATACAAAAGTAACTGATTTAAAGTCAAACACTACGTTAGGGTTCGTATCATAAATTCGCTTTAATTCGCTTCACAAATCGCTTAATTTTCAGATGAAGTGTTATTGTGCATATTGTGCAAACAAAGTATGCACAATAACACTTCATCTGAAATGAAAATTGACAGGAATAAAGCGAATTTTTGAGACGGTTCCTAAAACGTCATGTTATCTACTAGGGCAACCTGCGATTATCTCAAGACAACCTTGGGTTTCATGTAGTTCAGGTCGTGGATGAACGTTTAATCCAGTGCACTCTCTAGAAGCATAGATACATTTTCAGAATGTTTGGAATCTATTGTTGAGAGGGAATCAGTTGACTGAGCGTAACATTCACTTTACTAGCGGTGCTTTTGTTCGCTTCCTGGTTTCTATTGTGTATGTTATATAAAGATTACCAATAAATTTATGACACAACTTCAATATTGGCCTTGAGCCGGCTAGCGACCTCGTACTCAGGATTGTTTCAGATTGGTACGCAGTTGGTCCCCAAAGATAAACAAATCAAATCGTTTTGTCAACTGTCAACCTTATTAGTTAATATGGTCTAGCGTCTTAGGACACGTTTACATGAAGACTTTCTATAGGCGAAATGAACTGTCATGGCTTCTGTGCTTGGTTAAATTTTTCCGTCGGAAAAATTTAACCAATCACAGAAGCTATGACAGCTCATTTCGCCCGCAACGATTTTTCATGTAAACGTGTCCTTAGTGGAATAAGATATATCAGGTATTACTACCATATATATATTTCTTTAGATGTTACTCCGGTATTGGACGTAAATATTGGGAAAAGAAAGCTACTGATATCTCATTAGGAGATTGGTGTGTCCATCCTTCAATTATAAAACATGAAATATTACATGCATTAGGTAGGTACAATGGGCTGATCCATACCTAGTCAGACCATCACGATGGAGAATTTAAAGTTTGAGTTTTTAATAGCTTAATGTATGGCGATGGTCTAAAAAGACCCACCAACATGCATTAAGCAATTATAAACTATTGCTTTGAGTCTCCATTTTGCTGCTGTGACTATCTTCTGAAACCGCCTCTGAGGTATATGTTAAAACTAGCTTTCTTATAGATTTTCAGTCGTTCTTTAACGTACACGCTTTTTCAATAAGCTAATTTTCTTAGTGTGTTCGATATATGTCTGATTGATTGGATTCGCTGCATGAAAATCCGGATAATCCGTTTGGGATAGCATGTGACCGTTTGACATTTTAGAGAAAATCTGGAACAGTTCTTCTCTAAATCTCAAAGAATTTGATTATCCCAGTCATGCAGCGATTGGATACAGTTGTTGATTTCTTCGAATACTGCATAATCATATCCATCATACAGAGGCGGACTCAGAACATGGGGAGAGGGGGCATATATGCCCCCCCTATCTAACTTCTGATTGGCTAAAGGAATTTTGATGAAACTTTGCACGATTATACATTTGACCAATAGGATTCAAAAAATCATACTCAATGTATGGTAGTCACGTGACATTTTTGATGACGTCAGCATAATTAATACACGATGGATTTATTTATTTTTGCAGTCAAAGTGACGTATTGCCGTGATGACGTCGACATCTTGGCGTCTATATGACGTTTTGATATCATACATTCTTACATGAGAACTGTTTATTTGACAAATTTGCCTTACTATTTCAGTAATTCAAATTTTAATTTCTTAAAATTTGTTAAAATATCATAACCCCAAACAAGAATGACGTCACTTTACCCCTTTGTCGTCAAAAATCGTCGATTTTTCAGAAGTTGCTGCATGATAAATAATAATAAAAGTCACCAAAAATCAGGATATAACACCTTGTAGAAAAAAGGTATAGCAAAAACTATCAGAAGGGGGGGGGGGCATATTTGCCCCCTTCCCCCAGTCCAAATAGGGTTAAGAATTAAAACGTTTAGTTCTCCATCGTGTTGCTCTGACTAGGGCTGGACTAGATCCATCATATTTTGCATGAAAACTTTTAAACTTTTGCTAGTGGATCAATATATCATTCTTTCACATTCTTTGTAGGATTCTTCCACGAACAAAGTCGTTTTGACCGTGATTCATTTCTAAATATTCATTGGGACAATGTTATCGATAGCATGAAAAGCAATTTTGATCGTCATAAATCATACGATGCAACTATACAACAAACACCTTATGATTATAGTAGGTATGGAAACATTAAAGATATAAGTCAAAACCACTTTTAAAAAACAGGGATATTCGGATTCTCCTTTTATAGATTTTACTCTTGATGCAGCATATCATTATCCGGATTTAGAATTACATAGTATTTAGGTACACTTTTTTTATTAGCAACTAAGGCCAAGCAGAACCAGTACCAAACGTTGCTTAGCATAAACCTAAATTTAAGTACTTATTAAAAAGGCAGAATTAAAAAGCGGCAAAAGTAACATAACTATTATTTAAACTTGCACAGTTGCATTGCACAAAATCCAACTGTATGCGGACTTATTTTCAGTCCGTATTCGTCCGTATTACGACAGAATGTGAGCATTCTGTCGTAATACCGACGTATACGGACTGAATACGGGAGTAGACGGACTGTATAAAGGTCCAGATACAGCTGGATTTTGTGCAGTGTTGATAATCAAATGTTGCTTAAATTGTTACATGTTGAGTACTGGTTGCTTATAAAATGGTTGCTTATAAAAAAAAAGGTGTAACGAACAGAAACGACATGTCAACATTTGAGGATTGAAAGGATGTTAAGGAAAAGAGTCAAGTAGGTTTTATGATACGATGTATATTTTTTGTTAACCTCTATCAGGTGTAACTTTTAAATCATATGTCATAAAACTATTAAGTTCGTCTAAGCCATCCAGTAGTTTCAAAATATCTTGCATGTTATTAAATATTTCAACTTCTGAAGAAACTTTCAGTGAAATAAACATGGAGCTACCATTTCGCATTGATTTCATCATACCCATTGCTTCTCGTAATTTCATTAACAATAGTTTTCGCATTTTGCTCTTTGCTTCAACTTCCACCAGTTTTGATCGATTCTTAACTACGTCATCATGAGATCCGTTAATGGTGTTAATCTTTAGTTTGAAGTCTGTCATCAAATCCTTTTGCGCTTTGACTGTTTCTTCCAATCTGATTATTTTCTGATCTTTATCCAAACAATTCAGTTTGATGTTGACAGTTTCTCCCTTTAAAAGTTTTACCACTTTCTCCAATTGTTTGATTTTGTTTTTATATTCCTTTCCCTGAGTGTGTTCATCCTCCTGCGTTTTTGCTACATTTTCAAATCTTTTTATTTCTTCATCCTTTTTGATACTTTCAAATTTAAGGGTATCGTTTATTTTCATTAAATTTCCGATAATAATTTTCGCATCACTCACACGATTTTGGCAACGAAATCTTTCTCCTAGTTCGCCTTCAAATTTTTTCTTAACGACTTGGTTTGTTTTCTTCAAGTCATCCCTTTCATTAATTAAAGTAGTTACTCTACCTTTCATGAATCGATTCATTTTTTGTAGTTTCTTAATTTCATCATCTTTAGCTAACAACTTGTCACCTCGCATAAGAATTTCTTCTTTCAATGTTGTTATCTCTTCATAAAGGACGCGTTTTACAGCATCGTTATCTGTTAAGCATTTCTCAATGATAATTTCACTTGCTTCATTTTCCATTATCAAATTTGAAGTTTGCTTCTTCAACTTTTTGATTTTATCTGCATAATTGAAGACTTGTTGTTTCAACGCATCTCTCGATCTTTGCAAAGCTTCCATCTAGAAGAGAGATATGATATATAATTTCATTTTAGAGGAATGCATTTGTGCGCACAAATAATGCGCAAAGATTCTTTTACGAAGGTGACATTTACACTGTTTTCATACACATTTTTGAGACGATTCCAAAGTAGTACTATGCCGCCAAAAGAAAACATCATCAAGCTAGGAAAAACTGTTTGTCCTATAAGAACCTCAATGTATCGGGGAAGCTAAGGGTCATTAACATCCATATCAATTTTTTTTCAGAATAAGTGTCTTTGTACATACTTTGTATCTGAAGTGAAGGGTGCAATGTGATTGAACAACACACGCAGTGTCTATTTACATTTATACGCTCATATAAGCTATATGTTTATATATGCTGAAATATAAGACATTTACCTTTTCATGTAGAAGACTTTCGGACATTTTGTTTTTCTCAAAAATATAGTCGGACATCACCGATTACTTCTGTGATAAATATCACAGCAAATCCTCTGAAAATCTTGAATCTAATAACTTGATTTCGTAAACAAGTCTTTCCTTAAGGTTGTTTATCAGAAAACTGATTTTCTGTCGTTATTTGCTATTAATTTGACGTCAAATTTTAATTTATTACGTCATTATTTTAAACATGGCGTCTGCGTAACGAGTATACGGAAGATATGAGATAAAAAGAAGCGGGGAAGAATTTTGGAAAGCCTGTAAACTTTTTTATTTAAAATATCTTTTTGTTCAATGAGTGAAAATGCAATGATCGTATAACCGTTTAGGTGGATCTAAAATATGATTTATTTTAGTCAAAGCAATAAAGCACAGACAAAGACTTAACATCTGAAGAAAGAAATGAATTATCTCCGTATTGCTAACTCCACTACTGTAACCTCAGTGTATCTGGTAGAAACATGTGCGCTTATCGCAGGGGAAACATCTGAAAACTTTATGTTTTCCGGTAGAGAAGTACCCTTCCATCTGTTGGCTGTAAAACATTGCACTGCATAAAAAATCATGTTTACATTAAAGATTTTATCAAACAACCTGCTGAAATCTGGAGTAGAACTCCAGATTTCATCAGATTGTCTGATAAAATTGTTAAAGGATAACATGACCAGGGTCGGATCCAGGAGTAGGCAAACACCTACGAAGAAGTGTAAAACAATTAAAATTTCTTTGAAATTTTAATTGTTTTACACTTCTTTGTAGGTACTTGCCTACTATTTTCAAGCTCTGGATCCGCCACTGATGACGTTTCATGCACTGGTAATTTTCTGAATTTGTTTTATATAATTCTAGCATCATGCATTATGGCAAAACTGCATTTACAAAAAACGGTGAAGTAACTATTGATGCAATGTTTGATAAAAATAAACCACTTGGAGGAGACTTCATATCGTATTTTGATGAAATGGAATTAAATAAAATGTATCAATGCAAAATAGGTAAGAACACTGCGTGAAAATCGTGATAATCCAAAATAATTGCATGTAATCCGAATCGGATTATCCGGGTTGTTATATAGCTAATTGAGACGTACAAGTGGTAAGTCTTTATTGTGCTGATAATGTGACCATTATCCTCAAAAAAGAGACGTCATTTTTTCCCAGTCAAAACAAATTGCTTTAGTTTTTTAGCCAATTACAGTGGCGCATCCATCACTAGTCAGAGTAACACGACGAAGAACTAAAAGTTTTATTTTTATTTAGAACTTTAAAGCTTTATGTACGACGGCGACGTCTTTAGAGACCCATCGTACATGAAGCAATTAAACATTAATGACTTTGAGTCTCCGTTTTTTTGCTGTAACTAAGCTGTAATTATGTACAGTAACTCTGAATTATGTACAAATATTAAGACTTGATAAAAAACAAAGCACCTGAGAATCGAGGAAAATCGGCCTGGAGTTCTACTCCTAATTTCTGGAGGTTTGTATGATGAAATGTTAAAAGGATACCATTAGTTTTTGATGCAATAGGGAGCTTAAGCACAGTCTAATCTACGACGGCAACGTAGAATTAGCCTTTGCGCATATAGGCTACTTGCATTCCATCCTGCAGGATGGAATGCAAGTAGCCTATATACACAAAGGTAAATATCACGTTGCCGTCGTAGATTAGATTGTGCTTAAGCTCCCTAATGATTCGAAGAGACGCATAATTGATGTTTGTTACCCTGCTTTTTCCTTTTTTCCTCCTCATATGAAAAAGTGAAAAGCCCTGGGACGAGTTTAAAAGATGCCCTTAATCCTCAAAAATCGATCCACCGATCTAGCCTCTTTTTGTTAGAAATCTTCGTTTTTCTTATTACAGAAAAAAACGCTTTATCAACTTCTGCATGGTCAAACTGGGGTGATTACTCATCTGATTGTTATGAAGATTGGCAGCAAGGTTGTGTGAGAGTTCGACAACGTTTTTGTTTATCAGAAAATCTTGGTTTATGTAAAAACGCAGATGAGTATGGCGTTCAAGATGAATTTGACAAATGCCCAGATGAATTATGTAAAAGTGAGTGACCCTGGAAAACCTCAATTCCAGGGCATTTTTGTCTCTTTCTTCAAAAAGAGACAAAATGCTCCGGAATCGAGGTTGTAATCATAGATGCACAAAAACTTCGGTGACGGTATATTTTCTCTATAAAATGATATTCAAATATTTTAAGAACCTACTTGCCACAATTATCATATCTATTTTGTCCAGAAATGAGAGTATACTCTTGTGTGCATTGATTTCTCCTGGAAAAAAATCACATCTTCTCTGTTTTCTTCCCCTGTTCAGTCTTCTATGTTTTGTTTAACAGATCTAGGTATAAAGAAAAAGCTTTAATCTATAGTTATACATGCAATCGTACCTGAAGAAATTCGTTCGCTTCTAGGCATTCCCACTGCTTTGTTCTGGACGCATGCGCTAAAACGGTTGTCTTTCCACGTAAGCCTCTGAAAGATACAGTCATTTGAAGAAGGAAGACGTATTTATTAGTTGATGTAAAATGTAAAACTTTTTACCCCGTTTTTAACCCCCACAAGAGAGAAAATTTAGGTTTTTGGATGATAATCGGATTTGGTGGCGGATTAATGGTGGTGACGCTATTTCATTTTTCTAACTAGGTTCAAGCGTGGTCTAGATCTACCCATCGTATTTTATCCAATCAAATGTCTTTAATGCAATTTTCACGTGATAATTTAGTCCTAAAAACTTTATTATAGTTTTATTTTATCTTTTTAGTTGAGTTGATTCAACCACATTGGGGAACATGGACTACTTTTTCAAAGTGTACACAACCCTGTGGAGAAGGTGTTCAAGTACGTACAAGGAAATGTGATAACCCTCCTCCACATCATGATTTAACATGCGTTGGACACAAAACACAAACATCAATATGTAGAATCAGAAAATGTACCATGGGTGAGTGTCGGTTTAATAGAATACGCTGAATGAAAATTGAGATAATCTATTTCAGATTACCTTATTGGTATAAAATTTTGCGAAAATAATTACAATCAATGTCTGATAATTCGACTGCCCGATAATTCGAACATTCGGTTAATTCGAACAAATTCTTCTTCACCTGAACAAGCCGCACCTTCTTCAAGGGAAACCCGTCCGATAATTCGAAGCCCGGTAATTCGAACTTTCTGATAATTCGAACAGATTTCCCTTTCTCATGGACAGATTTGCGGCCGGTAATTCGAACTCCAGGTTGCAAATTAACATATATAACGTATATTTTTAACTTTATCTATGTACAATTTATTTCCTTCAAAGTGGTATACAAGAGATTTGCATCCCTTCTCCATCTCCTAGGTTACATCGCTTGTCAGTTGCTTCAATTATCCATTTGTTGTTGCCGTTTGCTCTTAAGAGAAAGAAAATTGAAATATTGTTAATGCAGCGTAGGAAACCAGTGGCGGATCTAGCCCTAGTCAGAGCATTGCGATGGTGTATAATTACTGTTAATTCTTAATTATATTATGT
>JAUCNQ010192876.1:0-14476 GCA_032352715.1 Bougainvillia muscus
TCGATTTTTTAGAGATTTGTTACATATTTACCGAACAGATATTTTGAAGAACACCTCTGGAGGGATGCTTCCGTAATTTCAAGTCTTATATTAATATTCCTCTGAGGTTATCTTACAATTAAATAAGTATTCATTTTAAGGTGATGATGACATCACAAACAAATCAAATTTTTACCATCATGGCTGAAATTAATTTATAACGCAAAAGAAGTTCACTCTTGTTGTTTGTAGATAAATATTTTTTTTATGAGATTCAACTACGGGAGCATATATGGCCACGTTAGGGATGTTCATGATTTTTAGAGTTGAAAAGAAACCATTCCATTGTACTTATCAAGGGTCTATTCCAGTATACTAAATTCCATTAAGTTTAAATGTTTCGCTCAATGTGATTATTTTGCTCAGAATTTGTAATATCAATGATGGTGGAAACACTTATAAACGAAAATATCCGTTTCTATTAGCCAATCTAATAGATCACTACGCTAAGTATCTGATCGAAGCGGTCTACCCGTGCAGTTAAGTATCCACGAAATTTCATAAATTATGATATTATTTCACTGATTTTTAACGTTCAAATGGCAGAATTTTGCTTACTTAGCTCAATTTATTACACAATAAACAAAACTGAGCAGTTGAGTAGAATAAGCACAATGTGTAATTATTGCACGATATAATGGATCCTTAGATGAATTTTTAAATGGCATGATCATTTGTGACACTAAGGGACTGTCTCAAAAAATTTGCTTCATAAGTTAGGTTTATACCAGCCAATTTTCATATCAGATAAAGTGTTATTGCGCATACCGTAAATGCTCAAATAAACGCCTTAGGCGAAGTTTTAGGGTGAGCGTTTATTAGAGAGGGGCGTTAAAAAGAGACGGGGAGTTTATTTAAAAGTCGAGTTTTCTTACAAAATAAAAAATACATTACGTCACTCAACGCAAACAAAATCGGGTATTCACTAAACGTTTGCCTTATTATCGTAAGAAATATAACGGCAACAGGTGAATTATTTTTTAATTATCTTTTGCATAGACTTTCCAAAATTTTATCCAATAAACGCCCCCTTTTTAATTTTAAGGGGGCGTTTATTGGAGAGGGGCGTTAAATAGAGATGGGGCTTTTATAAAATTTTAGACGTTTTAGGGTGGGTGTTTACTACAGAGAGGCGTTAGAAAGAGAGTGTTCGTTTATTTGAGCATTTACGGTATGCACAATAACACTTCATTTGAGGTGAAAATGAAGCGATTTGTGAAGCGAATTTTTGAAACGAACCGTAATGTTATGAAGAGGTTGAAATAGATCAAAAATTTAACTTGTACATTACAATCTTTATTGTATACTTTCGGAATCTAACGGGAATACTTCTAGTGTACGAAAAAGCACTCCTTTCTGTCGTGAACAGTAGGTTTTTTCCATATCACAGCCCTACCGAAATTGACAAATATGAAAAGCGAACGATACAAGTAACTAAAATTCATCGATGTTCTTATATAACTCACAGAAAAACATATCGAATAGACCAAAAGACCTAACCCCCAAATATGATTAACCCTTTACTTCATAATGTTGTAAAATGGTCACACATACCTTAACAATCTTGCAGCATAAATGATGCAGGATTATGAAAGTATGTGTGACCATTTTTGGACATTATAAAGCAAAGGGGTAAAGGTTAAAACATACAGAAAATACTTGAAAAACTCAGTAAAAACATGTCAATGGAGTATCTTTTCCTTAGTTTCTTTTTGATCTTCCAATAATATCCCTGTAAAGCTTTTTTTATAACTTTTATTCTGGTAATGACTGACTATTTATACCTTAAGAAATTGTCACCCTAGACAAACTTTAACGTTACCTTCAGGTTCCGCATCACTTTCAGCGATACATCTTTGACTTACTTGAAACCAGTGAATATCCCTGTCAGCCTAAAAACTTAGATTATATCTGAAACGTTATTGCTATAACCACCGACATTAAAATGACCCATTGGATGTAATAGATGTCATGAGATATGATCTCATATCGTACAAAACATCATGCATGGTTGTAAAATGTAAAATAAATAATGTAAAATCAACTTACAGATAGCTTTCTGCCAGTTGTATTTACCCTAATGGTACCTATTGAATTTGTTATATGCGATGGAGTCTATTGCCTTATATTCTGGCAACCCAAACAATAGAAAATGCTCTCCAGCTTAAATGGTATTTCTTTTAGTCTATTAAAAGGTATAAAGATTATAAAACATAAGTTAATAAATTAATACAAAAAATATATTTTAATACAGTTTATGTAATTCCCCATGAATTATAAGTTTCACTTCCTTAAACTGGTCCTAATCTACGTGGTGTGCTTACCCAGTTAAAACAGGGACGTGTAGGAACGTTGTTAGGGCGTCACTTTTGAAATTCTGTTTGCAAGTTTACAAGTTTATAAGATATTATTCTGTACGAGTTAACAAATATCATTAGCCCGTTACTTACATTCACAAATATTGAAAATATTCTCCTTTACCTAATTTATTAATAAATAAAAAGCGAAATATTTAATTTAATAAATTGTATATATAAACTGCATTACGTGACAATTTAGAATTAATGTCTTTTAGTTTAGAATTTAGAATTAGAAATCAAAAGACGCTTATTCTGTGATATAAAAAGGCTCTCCCTAACACTCAGCAGGACGTTGAGTTTGACAAATGCTACCCTACACAACACATTTACATGAGCTGTACCGAATAGTTTATTGTAAACGTTGAGACCTAAAGGCTTTACATATACAGCATCCTTCGATTTTTTAATAACGACCCGCTCACATTAATCAGCGTTGATGTAAAAGTTGATGTAAAAAAATATTCATTCACAATTTAATGAAATAGCAGAACTCATTCTTTGTGATAAGGCAACCAGATCTATCAGCAGAGTAAAGATAAATGAGATATTTGACTCCCAACATCAGATATTGAATTCTGTCTCGTCAAGGATTTCGCTATTCGATATTTACGAGTCGAATATCTGCTTATTGTTCACCATGCTAAATATTGCTTTTTTCAATTGACATATCATTGATTTTAAAACACCGTGTAATATTGATAAGAGGTTATTCGTTATGACAGAGATTTTACCCTTTGTTACAAGATTCTCAAGTTGAACTGACATGATTTTCTCGCTAAAAACAGTTTTAAAACTTTCCAAAAGTTGTTATCATGAATGCTTTTCGCATTTAGATTGGGATAATATTTCTATTTTGTATCACTCGAAGCTTTGGGTAATGCAATTGTTTCGCGTTGTAAGCGTTTCTCCTTTTTGACCCCAAAACCAGTTCCTTAAGCATTTGCTTTGTCATAAATGCAGCTTCATTATTCCGAAATGTTTCTACGATAACCATAAACGCTTGTCAGCAAGTTCTTTTATAACGGTATATTAAAAGTACTGCTTCAGTATTGAAATCATATGCCTGTAATTTCACCTTGCTTACAAAACCTACCCAGATTAGGTGTTTTAAAGTTTCAATATGAAATAATATTGGGCTTATAATACTGGGCTTCTTTTTCGGTGGGCTATTTTTCAAGACACATGCTGTTAACTTGCGGGAGTCAGACATGCCTGTTTCAATGAAAAAACTTTTAAACAAATGCTTTTATTAGAGATCCACATATGGTCTATTCAACACGGAGTAAAAGGGTTTTTGAAGGAAGTGGGATCTTTAATGAGGTTATGTAATGAAAGAGTAGTTTCTAACTCTGTCATACTGGAATTGCATCCTTCTCTGCTCCATTAAAGTTCTTTTATTCGTTATTAGTACCCGTTGTCTGAAATAATTTCTTCCAGATGTCTTCGTCTGTTAACCATTCGATATAGTACGAATCTGTGTCGAAGCTGTAAGACATTTCCAGATGCACTGCTCTTGTTAGTCAACAGGTAAATAATCGTAAGTACCGTTTCGTTCGGCTATTTCCTCTGCCTTGAATGGTCGTAGACGGTCCTTCTAAATCAACACTTAATGGTATAACAGGAATTAGAGCCATAATCTGCTTTGCTTGATCTTGCATTCGAAGATTCCATCTGGACCTCTCGCGCTCCAGGTATCCAAAAGCTTGTCGATATTTCTGCTACGGAATGATTTACTCCAGTGTTGTGAAAGTCCTTCTCGTGATAATAGTTTACGATAAGTTTGGTTACTCATTGTTTCCTTGAAGGAATGATCGGATGCGTTTTTCTTTCGGAAGATATTCCGCAATTTTTAATCCTCCTTCTGCTCTTATTATGCCATCTTCGTCAAGATGCAGATTAAACTGGATTATTTTACTTCTTGTCGGTAGCTCCTTTTGTTTGATGAGGCATCGGTAAGCTTCCTAATAAATTCCATTTTAGAACATTGGATTCTGATAGGTGTTAACTCGCCAGATTCTCTATTTCCTTGTTGCTTGATAAACAGTTTTGTACGAATCTTTTGGCCCACGAATACACACGTAATAATTTGTTCCACTTCGAAAATCGCTTTGGATCCAGCCTCAATTCTTTCACTTCATTGATATTGTCACCATTGATACAATTGGTTTTACGGTTTCTAGGTTGCCAATATCTTCGTCCGGGAGTTTATTCTCTGGCCATTATTATTGGATCTTTAACAAATAATCTGGACCTTGCCACCACTGTTTGTTAAACGATATATCTCTTATGCTTGAGCCTCTAGTCAGAAGGTCAGCAGAGTTCAGCTTGGTTGGCATGTATCTTCATTGTTTGAGGTTTGTGTTTGACCGGATATCTCCCACTCTGTTCGCTACGAACGGCTTAAACTTTCTATTTTGTCTACTAATCCACCAAAGAACATTCATGCTATCGCACCGAAATTTCACATCGCTTAGTTCTTTTCGAAATGCTTGTGTGAACTCTCGGAATGCTCATTGCTTTCAACGGAGCAACTTTTAATTTTGCGATGATTATTTGACTCGTTGCTTTATCCTGATTCGTAAGCACATCTTTGCGAAATCTAAGTGAAAACGTGTAGAGATATATCAACAGCTACTTTTTGCAGTTGTAAACATCTTGGTATCTTTACTTTCGGTAGATCTGGCAGCTATTGGTACCAATCGAATACCTTCTTTGCAAGTGATGATGGTGATGGGTCGTCCCAATAAATACCAGCTGTCCAAATGTCCTGTAGTAGCACTTTAGCACAGATGACATAGGGAGCGGGAAATCCCAGTGGATCGTAACGAGTTGCTACTTTTCTCAACAGAATTTTTTAGGTGAATCTTTCGACTTCCTTTGAAAAAGTGTTCGCAATCAGCGTGAACACATCTTCATTTGCTTTCCAAGTGATCCCCAAAGTCATTACAGATGGCAAATCTTCGAGTTACAGGTTGATTTCGGTTGCTCTATAAGCAAAAGGTATCCTTTTGAGAAGTTCAGTTGAACTTGGCAGCGATTTTTTTGCGTGCATCGAGCTTTACTCAACAATGTCGATAATTCGATGTACAATTTAATTCCAGTTTCATCGTCCAACTTTGAATCCATACTATAATTCATGTACGTCGGCTTCAATAAAGTTTTTTATCCCATTGGAAATTCTTGTTAATGTTTTCAGCATGTGTTTGTGATACGAACTGTGCATGAAACGGCGAGGAGTTGATTCCAAAGACAACTCTCGTGAGCCGTAACACTTCTGGTTTCTTTGATTTGTCCAAGGTTCTCCATCAAATCAGTTGATATGGTTGGTCAGCAGGATCTATACCTATTCGTAGGAACATCTCTGCTATGTTGCATATGAGTGCAATTGGATATCTGCAAAATCGTAGTAAGACATTGACAAGGTCTTGTTGCAAGTTCAGAGCCGGATTGATTTTGTTATTGAGTGAGACTCGGTCACATTGAGCAACTCCATCAAATACTATTCGAGTATTTGTTGTTGGCTTATCAGGTCTCAGCACAGGGAAATGTGGCAAAAACCATCCATCTTCATGTCTCTCGTCGATTTCAACTTTATTTAGGTATCCTTTCACGATATACTGGTTGATGATGTTGCAATAGGTTTCTGCTAGTTCAGGATTCCCTAGGAGTAGTTTCTCCGTGTTTTCCAATCTTGATAATGCCATAGAGTATTTGTTTTGCAATCGTCGCTCTTTCCACGGAATTGATTCCTCATACCTGCCATCTGCGTACTTCAGCGATATCTCTTCGACTTCAAGTGCTTGCTTTTCTTCATGTGTGACTGGCTTGCTTCCCGGTACAATTTCTTCTATTTCTCAAAATATTGATAATGTATTGTCTAAATATTGCGGAAATAATATATGCTGACGTCATCAAAAAGTAATGACGTCATTTTGTTCAGAAGGTGATATATATATATATATAATTGTGTAAAGTTTCATCAGCATACCGTTTGTTGTTCAAAAGTTATGCAGGGGGCGGAATCCGCTCCCCCCCAGGAACGAGGAGCCCTAAAAAGACCTAGAGAGACCAGGGCTAATAGGGCTAAAATAAATCATAGTATCCGAAAAGAGCATTAAAGTTGGTAAAAGTCACAAAACTCAGAACATTTGGCCTCTCCGATATGGTAGTTTGATGACAGCGCGGAAACACCGTGAGTAAAAACATAGTAAAAACCCAGATTTTTTCACGTTGGGTGATTAAATCGGTAATGGATAACATCCATTTCCACGCAGTTCCAGCCTGACAATTCTGACATTTCCTGCAAATTAGTTTTTTCTGTTTCTTGGCTTATACTCTTCAGGTTATGTATTTATTTATGCACGAGCTTTTGGCCAGTTTAAATGGATTATGAGCAGGAATCATGTCTGCTCTTAACTTAAGCTTTATTCGTCAATACTGTTAAATTCTCATTTGCATCGCCGAAAAACACTGGTATAAAAAGTTATGTTATTAAAGATTTCATCAAACAATCTTTAGAAAAACTTTCAGGCAGAGACGGACTCGGAACATGCTTTTACTTCACAGTAGTAAGAGGGATACTCAAACTCTTTAGTTTTAATTACTTTATGTATGACAATGCTTCTCTAAAGACCCATTGTCATACATAAAGTTATTAAGAATTAAAAATAATTATGCTCCATCGTAATGCTATGACTAGGGCTGGATCCGCTACCGTCACGAAGGAGAAATATGGTAAATGCAATGTTATTAGACAAGAAAATAGTCTATAATCGTTGATTACCAATTGACGTAAAACCCATGTTTTAAACCTGCCAACAGATAGCCTTAACGAAAAATAGTTCAATCGCGCAGCGTGTAGATTAGTTTCGTTCCGTTCTAGTTTGCATCAACGAGAATTGATCACGGTAACCTACCGTTTGCTTCTATCGGAGCTGACGGGAGATGTTCTTTTACAGTTGCAGACGTAAGATTGAAGACCAGCCTCTTTCAACTTGTTTTACTTTTCGTGTGGCTATCACACGACACCTCATCGGCGCAATGTCCAGCACTTCCCTATCCACTCTTTATCGGAGCGTACATCGATGGAAAATAATATCAAGTCTTTAGCGCACGCATTAGACAATTTGTTTTAGAACCCAAATAGCCACATGCTATACTTGTTTTTTATGGTATGGAGAATGATATGGATAAAAAAATGTACATATCAGAGGCGGATTCAGAACATGCTTTTACTTAGTCACAGCAGTAAGAAGGTTACTCAAACTCATTAATTTTAATTACTTTATGTATGACAATGGGTCTCTAAAGACCCATAGTCATACATAAAGTTATTAAGAATTAAAAATAATTGTGCTCCATCGTAATGCTCTGACTAGGGCTGGATCCGCCAATGCATATCTGTTATGACGGTATGAATAAACTCTGAAATGTTTGATTTCATATAATGTAATAGTTGTCGTTTTAGTCTTTATCATTTTTATTATCCTAACTCAGGAGAATTATTAGATGGAGAAAGTGTCCGCGATGGAGCTGAAAGTGCCCACGCCACGTTTGACCCCTATAACTTCTGTTTTATTAACGATTTTAAAACGACATTTTAAGACTTTCAATATATATCTATAATACGTGATCAGTAAAAATTTCAGTGTGATACCATACCTGGTTTTCAAATTACTGGCTAGTGTTGGAAACCACCTCTCAAATTACAGCACTACTCCATCAGAAATTGCTGAATATTGCATCGCAGTATCTCGTTCAATATTTAAGATTAAAATTTGAAACTTTGTACAAGAACGTATTTTATCATTACCTTCCTTTTGAGTTAGAAAATTTTCGGATTACTTGAACATTTTTTCCAAAACCGGAATCGAGACCAGAATTTTTTTCCGGACAATTGAAAATCCGGTATAATCCGTGTTAAAATCGTTGAAAACGTTTTAGAAGGATACTTCCGTCTTTGTTTAGGGTTTTCAAAGCGTTTTGGGGGTAATAATCCCCAGTCTTACTTAGTTTTAGAACAGATCTGATACATAGTAATTTTATCTGATTTTCAAGGTTTTAATGACGTCATCAACGTCACGTTGATGTCATCATAGTTATTTTTCCGTCAAGTCTTTCATTCCGTGATGGTGAACATTCGTGCCAAGTTTTATGTTCTGAATGTAAATGGTTGCGCAATGGAAGTAAAGCAATCCAGCTTTTTTGCGTATTATCCCAGCCATAATTAAACCAGGTATTTATGTTTTTTATAAAAACGATTATGTTTCTTGCAATATATTTTAATTTGATTTTAGCACTTTTGATATGGCGAAATATACTTACTTACTTAATTAGTTAAGAGTGTAAAAACAAGCCCGGTACCAATAGGGTTAAGGAGATAAATCTTTAAGAGGCGTAATTTTTGCGATTTTTGCGAATTTTGGGCAATTTCGCCAATATATATTTATCATTTTTTTATTTTTTTCACTTTACACTATGAAAAGACATTAACAAAAACATAAACAAAAGTAAACAAAAGTGGCCCGTGGTCGCAAACATTAATCCTCACATTATTTTTAAAAATTCTCATTCGCAAAAATTAATACGCGCATAATGGGCCAAAAATCAAACTCGCAAAAATAAGTCCACCCGAAAATTTATCCCCTTAAGGTAGTAGGTGATTGATTGGGACGGCTTGAGATAGAACTTAGGGAAGGTGAAAAAGACTTAAAAATCACTCCACGAATTGCAAAAAGAATGTCCACTACACTGCGCAAAATCCAGCTGTATCCGGACCTTTATACAGTCCGTCTACTCCCGTATTCAGTCCGTATACGTCGGTATTAAGACAGAATGCTCGCATTCTGTCTTCATACCGACGAATACGAACTGAAAAAAAGTCCGGAAACACTTGGATTTTGTGTAGTGCTATCTAAAAACTTTCTCGCCTACTGAACCCGTGTGCAATGTCAAACATGTATAAATCATAATCTGGGTACATGGCTCTACGGTGATGCACCACCAGCACGCACCACGTCCAGTATTTATGAGAAAACGTAAAGTACCTATGTACCTATGCGAATCCCAACAAAGTGGAAAAGGCATGTTCATGGTTCTCTCCATGCATGTTAGTAATAACCGAAATAATTTTCACATGATGTCACTAGGTTGACGTAGTATAGACTTAGCTCTCAATATAGGAGATAACTTGTTCAAAATACTTCAGAATCTGTAAAATTACTTGGTATTGCGTTAGATAAGGTATTATTACTCTATAATTTATAGCAAATGGTTATTATAGATATTAAATAGAAGGGGATCAAAAATTGATCTCCGAAGAACGCCGGGAAGAACTCTATTCTATTTTACCTCTGAAAATAGTTACTGAAAAAGGAAACAATTAGCGAAGGATTTTCCCATCGACTCTGTACGCTGTTTAGTTTGCAATTAGCATGTCGTTGTTTAGTGAATAAAACGCCTTTGATACATCCATAAATACAGTAACAAATTTAACACGTAAATTTGCTTCATTCCTGTCAATTTTCATTTCAGATGAAAAGTCATTGTGCATACTTTGTATGCACAATAACACTTCATCTGAGGTGAAAATGAAGCGATTTGTGAAGCGAATAAAAGCAAATTTTTAAGACGAACCCTTATCAACACATTTGAACTATTTTTTCAACGTATGCAAGATAGCATACTATGTAATATGGTTTTTATAAAATCAACAAAGTCTTAGAGAAAATACTATCAAACTATACGTTTTGTTGATCATATGAAACCCCTTTGGGAAATTTGGATTAAACAGGCAAAATACTGATTGGTCTATAATTAGTCAGAGTAAGTTTAATGTCCTTATAATGGATTTCAGACCTGACTCCAGAGCAGTTCAGAATAGTAGGACAAGTTTCATCATGGCATTAATGCAATCAGTAAGAGCAACTCATACAATTTTATGTATCTACTATTGATATTAAGACTTTAGTTGTGATTGAGCCACTTACTATCATGCGAGTGTTCAATCCTTTGCTAACTCGATGAACCGTCTGTGGCTTAATGTGAGAAAAGTATAAATCCTTCCCATTTTGGCTCGAGCGAATTTTTAAGACACTACGATGGTTTTGAAATCGTACTAATATGCTTTATCCGTAATCTGATAGCTCGTTTCGCACACACGACATGTTTGAATTGTGGAGTCATTCCCACGTTTTATGCCCAAATCTTTAGATACATTGATAAAGTAATTATTAAAGATATAAGACATTTTTAATTCATCTGTTTGAAAATTATTGCTACTGTTAGGCATAAGGATCTATCTTGTAGGGAAGAAGTATCTATTTTAGTAAAAATACTCTTAAACCGTGGAAACCATGCAGCTGAAGGTTTTTCGTGCTGCATTAAGGTCGTTGAGTCTCTCTTTTATTGCTAGGAGTACGTAAAAACACGTTCTGAACCTGCCTCTGATCACGAGGGTTACTAAAGACCCATCATCATGCCAAAGCTATTATTATTATTATTTAAGAAATACAAATTGGCAGGCACTTGTGCGCCTCTATGAGTCGCTCTTGAATAATGTAATGCATTTTAAATGCATTCTCTATTTCCTTCCTTCTTCTTGTATTTGTGGTAACTTCCTGTATTGTTTTCTTTGGTAATTATCGTAACTTCTTGGTGTTGTTTTCTATCGTATTTGTCGTGACTTCTTGTATTGTTATCTTTTGTATTGGTCGCGACTTCTTGTCCTGTTTTCTATCGTATTTGTCGTAACTTCTTGTATTGTTTTCTATTGTATTCGGTTTGACTTCTTGTATAGTTTTCTATCGTATTTGTCGTAACTTCTTGTATTGTTTTCTATTGTATTCGGTTAACTTCTTGTATAGTTTTCTATCGTATTTGTCGTAACTTAGGTCCACATCAGCTTAAAGCTGAAATTTTATAACCTGCTTTACGAAATAAAAATTTCTTTGGTATTTATCGTAACTCTTTGTGTTGTTTTCCTTGTATTTGTCGCAACTTCTGGTAACATTTTCAGATGCACTTGTCGTAACATCTTGTTATTTCGTATTTGTGGTAGGTTCTTGCATTGTTTTCTTTCGTAATTGTCGTAGGTTCTTGTATGTTTTCTGTCGTATTTGCCGCAGGTTCTTGTATTGTTTTCCTTCGTATTTGCCGTAGGTTCTTTATTGGTTTCTTTTGTATTTATCAAAACTTCTTGTATTAATCTTATTGTATTCTGCCGTATTTGTGGTATCTTCTTGTATTGTTTTCTTTATTGTTTATGTTTCTGTTTTGTTTATTGTTATCGTAACGTCGTCTTTTGTTGTCTTTTCTTTGTGTTTTCGTAGGCATAAATTCTTGTAGCTTTTTTATTATTTCCCATGCATAAAACTTCGTTTGATGCTTCTTCATTCGTACTGTTACTATTTTATGTTAGACATATTTCCACAATTTTATTCAGGTGTCTATTTAATTATATTTCCCGATAAAAATTCTTACATTTTACAGAAGAAAAACCGAAGTTTTCCTTTTTCCTCCTGAAACACGTCCGCTCATGATAACGTCAAATTACTACTTATTATGAAGTATTTATTTTAGCTTTATCGTGGCGCTCTGACTAGGGATTGATCTGTCACTGCCGTCTGATACATACTGTTATTAATGTTTTTAAAACTTTCTCTCTAAAGCTTTTGCAGTTTTTAGCTTGCTCCGGGGTTAACCTTATTGGTCAAAATTATTATTTCATTGTTATTGGCGTTCAACAACAGTGGTCCAGCTCTAGTCAGTGCAACACGGTGAAGAACTAAACGGTTTAATTCTTAATAGCTTTTGTATGAAAAGCAATTAAAAATTAATGAGTTTGAGCCTCCATTATACTGTTGTGACTAAGAAAAAAGCATGTTCTAAGTCGCCTCTGCAACAATGCCTGTAGATTTTAAAACTCGTTTGATTTCATATTATAAGTCATCTAGTACACAGTTGGACTTGAAATGGTATAGATGAGCATGGATATCGCATGCAGTCTTAAAAGCGTGACGTTTTCTACGTTCATGCTATACAACTCATATTGCGGAATAGGCAAGTTTCAATATTCCTGTAAATCCTTTCCGTTCGTTTATACGCTTTTAAAACTTATCTAGAAACTTGAAAATAGTAGAAAAGTGCCTGCGAAGAAGTGTAAAAATCATTAGCATTTCAAAGGAACTTTAATAGTTTTACACATGCCCACAAGTGTTTGCCTACCCTTGGATCCTAACCAAGTTATATATTTGTTTGATCTGAATTGTATTTCATATTGTACCTATTCGATGTCTGTCTCTAAACTTCTTGAACACTCGTTTGATTTCATACCTCACGTCATCCTGTGTGATCAAAAATACAACTGGATTTGAAAGGGTATGGATCAGTAGGGATGTCATATATAATTTGAACAAAGCATCACTGTTGATGTTTATGCAAGAAATATAAAAGGCAACGATCAAACCAATCATTAAAATTGTATAATAACTCTGTTTCAAAATTCCTTTAAGTCCTTTTATGACTCGTATTCTTAAAGATATCTTTTTTTGTACGATTCCAAATTTCAAATTTATCGAATTGATTTGATTACGATGGTTTTTTGCAAGATTGTTGATATAACATCCAACAAACAGAACAAATAGGGATGAAAAAGCTGCCGTTGCAACTGCAACAATTTGCGCACTTGTGCGATTTTCCAATGCACCATATGCAATATTTTTACGTTTCTCAAATTGACACAATGCTGTAATCAGGATAGACGTTGTCCATGTTAGCAACATAGACAGTGCACATCTCCTCTTTGTAACATAAATGTGGTATTTTAAAGGATAGTATATACTGTAAAATCTGTCCAGTAACAGAACCATGATTGTAAACGCAGATACATACAAACAAACTGTAATAATTAGTATTAGGAAATTAGCAAAGTCATTTTCTAGTGTTGTAGTGTCAATATGAATACGTATTAAGATTGCTAGTAAACTTATAACTTCTGAAATAAGTATATTAACAATAAGATATAGTCGCAATTTATGCATTTTTTGACGAACAAATATAAAAGCAATTAAAGTAGAATCTGCCAAAGTTACTATTACTATTAAAACCTTCACTGCATCAAAGAACTTATCTGCCATAGCAAAGTACTAAATTTGTGTGGCTGTTGTAAATTCAGCAATATATCGTTTACCAATATATTTGAAAGATTCAGTTACATATGCTAAAAACAATTGTCAGTTAACGTAAAACAGAATAAATTATTAATTCTTATGAGTCGTATTGTACACAGTCTGCACAGGAAAATCAAATTTTGAAATATTCTCAAATTTTTCAAAGTTTTCTAACATTCAAGTTTTATTTTCGTACAATGTTATTTCCGATAAGTTATTTTCATAACTGGGCGTCCCTCGACCTTTAAATCATTAATGATGTTATTAAAGTTAAAATGGCGTTGCTTAATCCTATTCGAACGGGGGAATGATCCCCAACCTGTTTTTTGCCATAACGTTCGAACGGGCTATGTATATGACATGAAATTTTGTGACTTTTCCCAACTTTTATTCAGGATGAAAATAAAATTAAAAAAATTGGGAAAAAATATGCTCATTTTTGGCATTGAGCACTTTCTCGGCAGGTGATCTCCAATTTTTGAAAATAAATTACTCCAAAAATTAGAATTGTGAGTTATTGAAATAACATAAAGTGTCGAAAGCAATAAAACATGAAGTGAAGGTAGAATTGATCAAAATATTCCTTCCAAACAACAAAAAACTTGTCAGGTGACCGGATGTACAATTTACACCAAAATAATCGAGAAAAAAAATTAAATTTGCTGACGTCAACAAAACAATGACGTCCTCAAAAAATTTAACCAATCAAATTGATTTTCTAGCCAAGTTTCATTGCCATACCATAATTGGTTCGAGAGTTAGGTAAGCAGGATGGTTTCAACCCCCCTAGGCCTGAGGAGCCCTAAAAAGTCCAGTTCGAATAGGGTTAAGCGGCAATACACTGGCTGCATGCAACATTCAAACGTTTTATAATCGATTTACAAACTAACTCTGCTTTAGTTAAGGGAC
>JAUCNQ010192987.1:0-14475 GCA_032352715.1 Bougainvillia muscus
CTAAGATGAAAATGAAGCGAATTATGAAGCGAATTGCTAAGCGAATTTAAGCGAATTTTTGAGACGGTCCCTAATGTGCCATGCTACAACTTGGTATTTTAAAATTTATTTCTTAAAGTAGAAAAGGACTTGCTTAATTAGTTGACACCTTTATTGAAGTCCGAAACATCATAAGTGCCTATCCACAAAATTTGTATCGCAAGTCGTACCAGTTTCATCCCAGAAAAAGGGTTTTTGTACATACCAAGTATGCTTTTTTCCCCATAATTTCTTTCCAATTAACTGATTGTTGTTGTAATAGCATACCAGATTACTATCAACAGAGATGTTCTAGTAGTTTTTCATCTACTTAGATTTGGTTTCTTTCTATTTATAGTTGGAGATCATCATGGCGATTGTCATTATTTGAAATTCTTGATTTGTCAGATCCTGTAGAAGAATTTAGTTGGAGAACGTATGGATTAATTTGGGCCTGCTAAGCCCTCTGTCCCATAATGTTAAATAATGTAGCAGCTTACTGATCTCCCAATAACTATTTTTCACAGTTCCTGCATAACAATATTCTTGTTTGTCTCGCATGCTAAATTTTAAGAAGCTTTTTGTTCTTATAGAACATCATAGATAAGTATATTTTGGCATGTTTTTGATTTCATACAGCCTAAAGCAAAGATAACACAGTGTCACTAAAAACCATTTATTATAGTACAAGGCTCTGTAGTTTACCATAAGAACTCTCACAGCAACTTTATTTTATTGGTTTCGGGCCTTCGTATATCGTACCATGTTCTTCTCAAAGAAGCAGCTTTATCAGTGGCGGATCCAGAGCTTGAAAATAGTAGGCAAGTACCTACGAAGAAGTGTAAAACAATTAAAATTTCAAAGAAATTTTAATTGTTTTACACTTCTTCGTAGGTGTTTCCTACTCCTGGATCCGACCCTGTTTATTCATACAAACTATGCAATATTTGTGGTCCGTTTCTAACTGGTTTGTTTTTCTTGACTCGGGGATCAATTTCATTTCATAACAGCCTTCATTGTTAGGTCCAACACGACTTTTTGACAAATTTTATACTTTTGATTTTATAGTAAACTATTTTTTACAATTGGGCAAAAACAAGTAACAAAAGCCCTCCAGGAAAAGAAAGATCGCTGTTTTATACCGTTCTTCCAAGCATGCATAATGGATGGTTATTTTGAAGACCTGCTAGAAGTCCTTGATAACTGTATGTGTGATTTGTTTTTAGTTTTTGCTCTTTTGCATTTCTCTAATGTAATGTAACAGTTACTACATGAATGATGAGTTTTATGGCTTGTATGAAAATAAATGTTAATCACTTGCATGTTGGTATTATTGGAATTATTACTGTGCAACTATGGTTGGGAATACGGTACAGACTAAGGGTCGTCCAAAATGTTTTTATCACAAATATCGTATAGTATGCACGAAGACACTGTTTCTCAACCGTTTACTTTTTGATTGTGCAGAATAAACTGTATCAATAAATACTTCTCATTATCGTTAGTATGTCTTTTTTAGTAATAATACATACGAAAGATCCTGCTGTAATCTCTCGTACATTTTCTTGTATTGCTGACGTACTTGGTGCAAAGGCAGGTGGACTTGGTGGATTAAGAAGTGGACCAGCCGCAAATTATTCTTGGAAAAAAGGATTAGACATGGTGCAGGTAGACATTTATTGTAGGGGAGTGTGCAGGAACATAATGTTTAGCCAGATACGATAGCGCTGATCTTCTTTTCTCAGCATTCTTGAACATGAACTATAAGCTATAATACTTCTTCAATATAGATACAGATGGACACAAGTTGCTTGAGTACTTGCATGATCCATTATATAATAATAAAATTAACTATGATTATCAAAAATATATCTATTTAATGGCTGTTCTTATATTTATTTCCTTTTTCTAATTTTCTTTCTTATAAATCATTATCTAGGAGGGGTACATTCGAGATGCTGTTCAATATATGGCTGCTCAAAGATCGCGATGGCTAGTAAGGTATCACTTAACTATTTTATCGATTAAATAATATACGTTTTTCCTTTGTCTGGGCGTAGTATTCCTTAACCCTATTCAACATGGTCTTTTTTGACCTTTGTATGGACGGGGGGGGGGGTCAATTTGGCCCGCGGTTAGATTTTTTTGTATACCTTTAGAACCATTCACTCTTATGAACCCAAATTTGGTACAGATGATCATTGACCTCTCAACAATAAATATTTACGTTTATGACGCCATTATGACGTCATTATTTCTTGTTAAGACGTCATAAGTTAGTCACATTGACTCGAAAATTTATGTATCTATTTATAGATCAAATATTGTTGGTATACATTATGTTTCTTTGAAATTTCTAAACACAATCTGTATCCTAAATCACTAAAATGCCCAAATATGGTCAGTTTAAAAATATAAATAATGTTAAGGAGAATTTGTTAATTGATCAAAAAATTTTGGATATTTACGTTTGCAATCGATGTATAAATTAATGTTTTTGTGTACTTTATGTCTCTTTATGTCCCTCAATAGTAATATGTGTCTCTACATAACTCTAAATAATGTATTTCTGCACATTTCACTGCTCAATATATCTGGTCTGTAAATTCAAATATCTGGTCTGTAAATTACCCTATAAGGACTGGAAACCGAATTAGTGTCAATACAGTCTCAATATTCAGAATTACTAACCTTATCAATAAAATGACAAGAAAGATAATGAAAAGTCCATTTTTAAAATTCTTACGCCCTGGTCAAAAGATGCTGACACCTGTGAAAATGGGGCGTGACGAAATTTTTTGCAAGTTTTGGAAACCTAAGTAAATTTTAGGAAAAGTAACAAAATTTCAGCTAATTTGCACAAACCGATTCAAAGATATTCAAAATCGAAATTGCCGCGGGCCAATTTGACCCCCCCCCCCCATTGTTGAATAGGGTTAATATATTTTGTTTTGTATTCTCTACGGTGTAAATCACCCATTTCAGTTTCATTTCTTCTTGTATAATTTCAAGGGTATACACGCCATGTCAACTTACTACATTAAAAAAAGACAACCGATAAGTAAAAATGGATAACACAGTTATTTATTGTTCTAATAGTCCCGACTTGTTGGTGAGAGCTGCTCGTCACTACGAAGGGGCATTTCAAATTCAAGTGAGGAAAGCTGTGTCCACTGCTAGGCAGGTAGGTTATTTAATACATTTTGGTTTTCATAGTAGCTAATCCGACACTGCTAGTACAGTGAAAATCACCCATTATAATGGGTGGGGAGAAGTTGATGAAATAAAACAGATTGTTTTAATACTGAAATCTTTTTTATCTGCCCATGTCTATGGCTTAAGTGGACAGTGGCTGCATTTAAGCATGTTCCAGGTTTCTTACATTGATGTTTTATTTTCCATACGTTCACGTCTTCATTCTTTACCTAGGATTTGATTTGATTAGCATCAGATGAACTTAGTTTTGATTCAATTAAGTATGAATTCCTGTTTCATACTTATTTGTAACTTATTTGCATGACTATTGTTCAATATAACATAGGTCATGGAATAGGAATTTAATTTTCTTGTGTTTTTGTGTCTTACTGTTTAGTATAGAAACAGTAGTATTCTGTAAGGAGCCTGATTAGTCATTTCTCTAACTTTTTTTAGTTCATAAAATTATCGCAAGCAGATCCTGTACCACTCAATACATGGGTGACAGCTGAAGCTCCTGGTGAGAAATGAAATACCAACGTTCACCTTAATAAGTAATAATCTTTTGAGTCTCGTTGAAGCAAGCGCTCGACACTTCTGTTGCTCTTAACACTTGCATCATCAGGACACAACAGGTTATGACAAACAGTGCAATTCTTAATCTCGTGAGCTCGACGTGTAATTTTTTTTTAGGGACCGTCCTCAAAATTCGTATCATGATACGAACCATCTTCATCACAGGAGAAGTGTTTTTGTGCATACTAAGTATGCACAAAAACACTCCTTATGTATGAAAATTGATACGAATTTCAATTTGAAATTTGTGGACGGTTCCTTAGCACATTCTTTATCATTGATAAGCATTCTCGAGATTCACCTTTCTGGCGTTTTTTCATATAAAAACCTTAAAAACTTTTGTATCGCAAAATTTATTTTACTTGGAAATGTACCCTTTTTATACCGTTTTATGGTAAGCATCTCCTCCTATCATAGGTCGTTTGGATCTGAGTGGTGGTTGGAGTGACACACCACCTTTGTGTTATGAACTAGGCGGTTTAGTTGTGTCTTTTGCTCTGTTGATTGACAAGAAGGTACAGTAACATTGCTGTGTGAGAGTGCAAAAGATAGAGAAACGGCATAGTAAATTTGTGGTAAATGGATGGTAAATGTGTATCTCATGCTTGCAGAAACCCCTACAGAAACCCCTTCTTTAGCGGTGTCTATAGCGAATTTAAGAGATTCATAAGTGAACAGTTAAAATTATGCATTATTGGACCTCCTTCTATTTCTATTGTTATTCCACATCTCCTCAGACTTCGGTAAGTTAAATAGTTCAGCAATTGCGTTGACGTCATGTTAAGAAATGGTTCCCTTCTGGTGGCGTGTTTGACAGATCTGTTAGCCTATTTCTTAACGAGATGTTCGCGGTAAATGAGGTTTTGCAAACTGCAAAATTGTTGGTTTATTATGTATGTCTTCCAAACTAAAGTACCGATTAGTTAAAACATTTAATCAAGGCTTTAAACTGCCATGCCAGGTTAAAGAAATTTCTTTTTGTTCAAGAAGTAGCCTACCTTGCCTAACGGCATTACCAGAAACTTCACAATTGGAAACGAGGTGATCCTAGTAATACCATAAACGCATAAACCATATCAGTGGTGGTAGATCAACCAAAGCGCATCAAACGTGGTCTACCCAGGAAGGCTAGTCATAAAGCAACTGCGTTCGAATGCTGTTTAAAGATTTTCGTGTGCCAGCTGCAAGGCTGTCTGTAAAGGCAAAAATGCCATTTGAATGCGGAGGCTAGTGGACACTACTGGAATTTCTTACTAAAACTGACAATCGCGTAAAATTTAAGGCAAACGTTGTGCTTTACAAATTGCTTGTTTTGAATCCTTCACTACTCAGTATGCTCGCCTCAGCAACCTCAAATTTGAACTTATGCTAAAGGAGATTTTACTCTCATCGAGTCATCGAGACAAGATTGTATTACAAGCCTGTAAATCTTAATGAAACGGACGCGACCTTATACCTTTTTAAGGACCAGAGTCAGGTCGTTAAATTGCTCGTTTTCTGATTAGCCAATGATATAAAAATATTTTTTACAGTTGCTAGAAGTATAGCCAGCAAAATGTTGTAAAAGAAAGAATGGATTAGTCTATGGATACTTGAACTCACATGCAGACAAACACAAATCATATACCATAATATATAATAAGAACAGCATATATAATAGAGTGTATAATTGTGATCAATTAGTTAGCTTGTGAAGGAATAGAACTATATGTTTAGCCACCGCCATTAAAATCAGAAGAAGTGTCTTAGTACATAATTTTAGTAGTGTAAAGAAACTGTTCGAAACTTTAAAAATTGTCGTGAGTAAAAAAGAGATGAATTTAATTAACACTAACTTACTAATACCAGGACAGTGCCGTAAAGTTCCGAAAGTAAGCCTGTATTTGCCAACGCAATTGAAATTGTATCCTCAAAGTTGGCATTTAGTTAATATTTGTTTTGTAACAGTGTTTAAAGAATAAAAAGTTAAATATACTTCATCATGAAGATAGCTGAAACCTATCATCCTTAATATTTCTACAAATTTATATGAGTTACTTGTCTTGTTATCCAGAACTCATCCTTTTAGTTGCTCACCTTGAAACACCGTGAATTTTAGTTTGGCTGGTTGCTTAGTTTTCGACCCAAATCTCAACCTCAACTCTTAGCAACTCTGTTTCTTATAAAATAAAGACTTGTATGTGGTAAGCGCCATCCAGAAATAAGCCCCACTTACTTTCGTAACTTTACAGTAACTACATAAACAGATAAAATAGACATACTGCTTGACACGTCTTACAACTTAACGAAATGAATACCTTACCGGTGAAAACTTCGTCGGTACAAAGTGACGAAATTTTCAGCGAGTGACGAAAATTTGTACCAATGAATAATTTGTACCGACGAAAATTTGTACCGACGAATAATTTATGCCGACGAATAATTTGTACCATTCTTGACATTTTTCCTATGCAGTCCCTGACAGTTATCTTTAACTTTGGTAGGGTACCGATTGAGTATCTATCATTTGTTCTTGTAATGCCGTTTCTTCCTACTTTCAAACAGCTCTACCTTTTTCTACCAATTTTTCTCTAGTGACTGTTTATAAATTATATAAGTGTTCAAGAAAAATCACGCTGAAAAGTAAACTGGCAAAACGAACGATCTGTATCAGAAGTATCACGACTTATGCAGCCAGGGATTCATTATTAAAAATTCAGAAATGGTACAAATTATTCGTCGGTACAAAGTGATGAAATTTTCAGCCAGTGACGAAAATTTGTACCGACGAAGTTTTTACCGATAAGGTACTCGAAATCCAAAAGAGAATTTACCGATCGTTGATAAAAAAAATACTCAATATGTTAATCAATTTATCTTATTTGTCAGTTGTTTTTTTCTAGCTCGTTCTGATATCGCAGGTACTTGGACCGATACACCACCCATATGTTACGAGAATGGTGGAGCGGTAGTAACACTAGCAATACGAGTTAACGGAGAGGTAAAGCTAGTTTCCGACTGATTAATTCGCTACCAATATGAACTTTGTACTCGCGGCCGCTTTATCGTCCAGTCATATCGACGTGTTATCTAAGACTCTTTCTTTCCAACATGGCCAACTTGTTAAAAAATTTCCATTGAGAAACTAATTATATTGCTTAAATTGATCATTAATAATCAACTTGAAACTTTGTTACTTTGCGCATAACTGCGTATAGTATGTTTTGACTCACACTTAAAACCTATTTTATCGAAGATCAGACCCTCAGCAATACTCTTTCGTTAATATGTGACTTGCTATTCCAAAACTGAGGTAGCTCGAAACCTCAAAACAAACATCAGGTTGTCAAACACACATGCGTTTGTCACTTTTCATACATGAGCCAAAAACGACATACAAACAAGTCTGATGTACGTAGCCATCTGTTCTTTAAAATGTTTTAATCTAAACATAATTTAGTAATTTTATTTTCATCGTAAATAGTTATGATTTTAATCAAGAAAACGTGTCTAACTTGTGCCTCTCTTAAGTTAAGAAAGTAACACATTATTTAAAACATTTAAAACAGCCCAGACATATTATAATATATCTAGACTGTAAACCTAAAACTAATAAAACTGCATTGCCTTCTAAGGATTTAGTGCTGACCCATTTAGATGGACCCGAGCCATTTTGAATTTGAGTTCACAGCATACGTAATAGTACCCTAAGAGGAGAAGTTTTGGCGCAGATTTAATTTGGCGGTGAGCTAAAATGAGAAATTGCGCAAAATTGGTCGTGGATTTAATTTGGCGAATCGATATTTTTGCTAAATTTGGCGTGGATGTAATTTGGCGAATCTAAAATTATGCTAAATTTGGCGTGGATTTAGTTTGGTTGGTGACAAATAAGAATAACTAGTTATTGCTTTAAATCTGATTTAACGTTATACAACAACAAAAGATAATACATTATCGGTAAAAACTTCGTCGGTACAAATTTTCGTCGGCGCAAATTATTCGTCGGTACAAATTTTCGAAAAATTTCGTCACTTTGTACCGACGAAGAATTTATGCCGACGAATAATTTGTACCATTACTGAATTTTTAATAATGAATCCCCGAATGGATAAGTCGTGCACTTCTGTTGTACCGATGGTTTATTTTGCCTATTTACTCGTTTTTTAGTTTCCGAACTGTTATACACTTATAAACAGTCACTAGACAAAAAGTAAGCACGTAGAACTGTTTGACAATAGAAAAGAGTAAGGGGAAACAGAATTACAAGAGCAAATGATAGATACTCAATCGGTACCCTACCAAAGTTTAAGATAACTGTCAAGGACTGCATAGGAAAAAATTCATAAATGGTGCGAATTATTCGTCGGCACAAATTATTCGTCGGTAAAAATTTTCGTCACTGGCTAAAGATTTCGTCACTTTGTACCGACGAAGTTTTTACCGATAAGATAAAGCAACTTGTAAATACGACAAAAACCATGCTCAAACATCGTCAATTATTATATCGCAAGCATTTCGTTCGTAATCGACATTGAAATTGGCAACATGATGTTTTTGTTAGGTTTGGCGTTGCTTTAATTTGGCAGAACGCTGATTTTGTTACGTTTGGTGTGGAATTAATTTGGCGGAACGCTGATTTTTTAACATTTGGCATGGATTTAATTTGGCTGCATTTGGCAAAATGCGCTGATTCCACCAAATGTTCTCCACGCCAAAATTTCTCCTCTTAAGGGTATTTATTATATCTCCAAAGCGTGTATGCGATGCATATTTGACGTAAAGGATAAAGACACCATACCATTCCATCGTTACTTACATCGTTACTTCACACTCATTTTAACCATTTACTTCATGGTGCCCGATTTGGACGTAACCTTAACCATACATTAATGAAAACAGCTTGTTTTAATCTGCTAACCAGATGATTATAAATAATACCATTGCAATTATTATTATAAGACATCGTATTTAAAGCAGCTTAATTCCTCTGAATTAAAAGGGATGGGAGGGGGGGGGGGGGTAATGAGTTGGAAAAGTACCCCATATCATCTTTTTCAACTAGTTTTAACAAATAATGGTTCATATTTTATTGTATGCTATTTAGTCACAGACTAAAGCTAATGTTTCGTGTCAGAAAATGTTGATACCGGAAGTATTGCGGATTTTTCCACTCTAAAACGTACTATTGTTATTGTTACTATTGTTATTGTGTTCTTGATATGCATTTTAAAAGCCATCATAGATCAGGCGCCATTCACTTTCAATTACCTTAAACATATTAAAAACAATGTTTAGGGGCGGTGAAAATTACTCTGTGATCCCACATTAGGGTTAATATGCAGTATAATGGATACACTCTATTTAAATGCAGACGATGTGTTGAATTGAGAGGTTTTGTCTGGAATTATCCTAATAATCCAAACTTGTACCTAAAATATTAACTTAATATTATTAATCTAACCAACAGTGGAGTTTAGTATTATCGGTAAATGGAAAGTTGTACCCTGTAGCGCACTTACGATGGGCTGTTTTAGCTGCATTAATAACATAAGATCATGCGGAAATTAAGATTATGGGGCAGACTGCTTTGGATAAATTCTGAATAATACCACACTAACCGACAGTAATTAATGTATGCACTAATCACAAATCTATTTATGCAGAGTTATCTTCGTTTGCACTCTCACTTTTTTTTATTACTACATTGTAATTACTAATATTGTTTCAGTTTCTTGTTAGGGTTTACTCGCTTTAATTCGTTTCACAAATAGTTTCATTTCCATCTCAGATGAAGTGTCATGAACATATAAAGTATGGACACTTTTTCTGAATTAAATTGATAAGAATGAATTGAATTTTTGAGACGGGCCCTTACCTTCTTTGACACGGTGTTTTTGTTGACAACTTGTTCCATTTATTATTTCATTATAGTTCCATTTAGTGAAGTTTTGATGTATTAAACAGTCAACCTTGCATAACGAACTCATTGAAAAAGTACCTAGCGTAAATAGGCCCTTATTATAATCTAAAAAGAATGGTTCCTAAGGGATCGTCCACAAAATTCGTATCGCAAATCATACCATTTTTGTCACAGAAGAAGTGTCTTTGTGCATACTCAGTATGGACAAAAACACTCCTTTTGTATGAAATTTGATACGAATTTCCATAGAAACTTTGCGGAGGGTCCCTAAGGTGGTTGGTTATTTGTCTTAACAAACTCATTCGTATTACTTTTATTTTTTTCTAGAAACCCATTGGTTGCCGTGTTAAACGAATCACTGAGTAAGCTGGATTTCAAATCACGTGTTGTCCATATAAGAATTTGTTTTGTTTTTAACTAAAAGCATATAATCTTCTCTTTTTTTAGACGATTAGGTTTTTCATACCCTTACGCACGTCTCCGTAATTCTGCGAGTTCCATTTTCCACTTGAATTTTATTTCTAACTTCGGTATGACTTTATTCACTAGTGAAAAAACTGCACAACGAATACACTTAAAAATATTACATTTGCCTAATTATAGTAAATAAATAAATAAATAAATTATAAAAATAAATGCTACAAGAAATTTGGCTATAGTTTTAATTTTCTTTGTTATCGTGCAGTTATTGTTATTGTTGCACTCTTAAAGAGACAGTCCACGGAATTGTATCCATTTAACCCCAGTACTTTGTATGCGCAAACACATATACTGAGGCTATATTTATACGCCAAAATAGTTCATAATAGTAAATTCGAAAAGGGCTATGAATTGTTTTGTGCTTTTAGACCCAAGATAGTTTTGGCACTAGGAAAAGACAATCCTCTTTGTTTACAATGTACAGAATTTAGTGACATGATGAATTATTCGCAACCTAACGCACCAGGTAATCTATGCAGTTGTTGTTCGAAGCTAAAAGAGAGAAATCAATCTTGATTTCTTAAATCAATAATAGTGATGGGTTCAAATAATACTTATCCTTATCTAATCCACTTTCGAACAACTGGTTCCGGATATATGCTATGACTAATGAGAAGGTTTCAAACAGGAAGATGGATCGTCAGTATTCAGTTTAGCACCAAGTGTCAAAATTCTATAGCAAGAAGCCATGTGATTGAAAAGCTCTTTTACCCTATACTTATTTTAACAATTTTGAAATTCGATCAATTTGCATTTATTATTGAACTGTTAAATGTGAGGATACAACTCGTATCAACTTCACCCTACTGGAGGTAGCGCAAAACTATTATAGCATGTGATTAATGAAGTTCTTGAAAGAGGAATGTCACTTGTGTTTAGGGGGTGTTCACATAGTTCGGAATTCTCAATTATGATACCCTATTCATAATGGTAGACAAACATGTTGAATAGTCGTATGCAGAAGCACTAATTTTTGGCATGTTGTGCATACACATAAGGACTTCTGGTGTGATGGAAATGCAACAATTTAAGGTGCAAAATCTGTCTGTAACTTTATATCCATCTAATATTTAAACGTATTATATGTCGATCTCAGATTGATAGCTGCCATACTTTCTGCTTTTAGGTGCACTTCTGAAAGCAGCTTTCTTCTGTACAGAATTAATTTCATTACAACATCCTTCGAAATCACTGTCAGAATACCTCATGAACAAACATGGCGGAGGGTTTGTTTTACAAACATGGTCTAATTTACCTCATGGGTCTGGTTTAGGAACAAGCAGTATTTTAGCCGGAACTGTAATATCTGCGTTGTGGAATGCTATTGGAATGAAGCATGATGTTTCGTCAGTTTTGCATGCGGTAAAATCTCGTTTGTGATTTAAACGGGTATCATGTAGTTTTGCATGAATTGTACTATATAACACCAAGTTTCAAGTCTATTCAGTTGTTTGAATACAGTATTTCTTCTCTTCATTAGGGTTTGTCTCAAAAATTCGCTTTAATTCGCTTCATAAATCGCTTTATTCTCACTTCAGATGAAGTGTTATTGTGCACAATCAATAATACCTCATCTGAGATGAAAATTGACAGGAATGAAGTGAATTTATAAAGCGAATTTTTGCGATGAACCCTAGCCGTTATGTAATCTTAGAAGTAGCAACTTAGAATTTGTAAAACTTTAGGTATTTTCTAATAAAAACGAATTTAAAAGGATTCAAAAAGGAATTCAGGAATTGCACAATCGCTATACATTTTTAATTATGTAGATTGTAAAAATATCTCACGAAGTATAGCTATGTAAAAATTAACATTTAAATTAAAAAACTGTGAGTTACATTAACTATAAATAAGTTATTCGGTAATCGTCGGTGACACTCTAGATTTCTGTCGGATGCATTCCTCCAGAGGTGTTCTTCAAAATATCTGTTCGGTAAATATGTAAAAAATCTCTAAATAATCGAGCATGGTGGAGTGCATTTTTAGCATTGTTGCAGGCTTTAAGCCTGCAACAATGCTAAAAATGAACTCCACCAAGGACACTTCTGTAGGAATTTTTGAAATATTTACCGAACACATAATTTGAAGAATACGTACAGATGGCTGCTTCCGTTCTGTAGATTATTTGATATATTCATATAATAACTTTTTATGCAGTGATAATACCACTTTTTACCATAGGTGTTATACTTGGAACAGATGTTAACCACTGGTGGTGGTTGGCAGGATCAAGTGGGTGGTTTATGCCCTGGTATTAAAGTTGGCAGCTCAAAAAATAAACTTCCGCTACATGTTGAATGGAAACCTATTCAACTCCCGAGCGGGTTTATAGAGAAACTCGAGAAACATTTGCTTGTGGTTTTTACTGGTAAAACACGTTTAGCCAGAAATATGTTACAGGTATGTGATCCTTGTTCAGAATTCACTGCTTTCGTACATATTCCTTAGTTGCTTCCTTAAAGCCTATACGAAATGATTTTACGTCATCAATATTTCCGTACAAACAAGTGTGAAGTCAACAACTAACATATATTACAGACCAGGTGATAACGTTTTTTTGTGAAACCTTTATGTATATACTAATATGTTTAGTTTAATCAGATTTGAACGATTTCCATTTTTTCTTTCAAATGGTTCTATTGTTTGGAAATCAAAAGGTTACACAAAGGAAAATTCGAAATTACTGTACGTTTGAACATCTAAATAAAATAGCCAGTACTTTTAATTATAGTTTCTCTCACTTAAATTTTGTATTTTATGTACACCACGAAATCATGATCACGTTCACCATTTCCTATTCCCTTTAATCTTTATCCTTTGAAAACGCTTAATATGAGTCTTTCGCTTGTTGTTACGAAAACAAATTGACGAGATTAAATGTTTTGAAAGAAGCCGCGATGATGTTTACCCTCCTACACATGGATTCTACAGACTCAACGTTTAGATTTTATTTTGAAATTGTTTAATATACACTAAATTACACAGACTAGTAAATTCTACTATTGGACTTCGTTGATGTTTATACATCCTTATGAATACTGTAGCATTAAAGTTTAAGCACCGTTTTACACCAAAATTATTGTCCCAAGGTTGATTCAACCCTTTAGCGGATGCTGTCCAAAAATGGTCGTGTATAGCCAAACCGTTTCAGGATTTTTAGGGCTCGTCCACAAAATTCGTATAAATATTCGTGTCAATTTTTATTGAGAAGTCCTAGTGCATAATGCTCAAAGTCACTTCTTCTGCGATAAAAGTGGTACGATTTGCGATACGAATCAGTGGAAGATTCCTCAATAGCTTATATGTAACCAAACTGGTTTTCGTACTTTTCCAATCGTGGCTTAGCACAGCTAGCAGTATCTGATGAACTGCTGGACTTTATTTTGTATTCAAGAAAAATTTGGGAGCCAAAGCAATTCAACGGGAAGGACGTAATAACCTATATGTGTTCTGATTTGTAGGATGTGTTGCGTAATTGGAATGCCAGATTTCCTGAGATTGTAAAAACAGCTGGTGAATTAATTAAAAATGCTGAAAATTCTATTGCAGCATTAGAGAAAGGTAGACCCTCTCTGACAGAACAGTTCTTTCCATTCTTTTTGTCTAATTGAATTTGAACATAAAAGGGACTTTGAAGCTACACGACATTATAAACATAAAATTTGTTTTTTAATAATTATATTTGCAGTTTGATTGAATGTATGAAAGAATACATTTAGAATTAATAACAAAGCTACGTTATGCGTTTTATAAAAAGTATTTCTTAAATAGGAAGAGTAAAACAAGAAGCTTCATTTTTGTTGTTAAAATCTGTATATTCGACCTCACATTTCTAATTAAACTATTTGTATGGGGCGCCATTGTGGACAATATTCGCAACTAATTATTACCGTCCTCTTTATGTATACATTATATGGTCTTTTTTATATATTACATGGTCTTTTATACATTATATGGTCTTTTTTTATATTACATGTCTTTTATACATTATATGGTCTTTTTTTAAATATTACATGGCATATTATTTTTATTTTGTATGATCTTTTTTTATGTCGTGGTGTTTTTTTATTTCGTATGGCATGATGCATTGCGCGCAACACAACCTCATTCACAGGGTCTTCTCACCATAAAATAAAGCTCAACCTCGATCCCAGCGAATTTTTCGTGTCTTTCTTTTTCTTTGGATACTTTAAAGGAAGAAACTTTCGCGAGTCGAAAAAGTCGCGGAATTTTAGAAAGAAACTTTCGCGAATTTTGCGAATTAGCTATTTTTGGATTTTTCGTGAGAATTAACTTTCGCGAATTCA
>JAUCNQ010193098.1:0-23624 GCA_032352715.1 Bougainvillia muscus
ATCAGTCTTTGGATTTATAATTGGCCAGGAGAAATTTGTTCATATGGCGACACTTTGCTATTATTTCACTACGTTTAGTTAATAGTTCACTTTATGGAAATTCTTATAACTTTCATACAGATGGAGTGAATTTGTACATACCTAGTATGCACAAAGAAACTTCTTTTGTGAAAATAGTATATACAATTTTGTGGACTAAATTTTGTGACTAAATGATGTCAATTCTGTCAACAGTAACCCAACAGTCATAAATTTAGTAAACATACATAAATCATACTTTAAAAACAAAATATATATACATAAAATAAACCATTTATATACTGTAGTAATTTAAAAAATACGAGCGAATTTAGCAAGGTTACCTTTAGCAAGGTACAAGAGGTCAAATTTCAAAGACCATAACACTGTGATTTGATTTGATTTTTTTGAGCTGGAAGTAGCAAATAAATAAATAAAATTGGTGTCAAAGAGACCGCCTAAACAACACAGTGTCTTCAGAAGACTTCCATTTCCCCAATAACTAGGTGTATATTTAAAATAATTTTAGAATTTCCTTTGTGCTAGCAATATTTTTTTCAATGCATCATGCACGTTGGAAATTTGTACTAGTGTGCAAAACGTATTACTAAATCTAAGCAATCAACATCTAAGTATTGAGGGACTGACCACCTTCTCGGCCTTTTAGCTTAATTTATTATTTAGGGTTAGCGACCTCCTAGAGGTCAGCTAAATACTCTACATAGGTCAACACCACTGTCACTTTTTTAGTTTTTGCTTGGTGAAGTGGTGTCCAACTGACCAATCCTTTTTTAGACCCCTCCTCTCTGATGGATGCAACTAACGCACTAGGTACATATTTTGCGACAGGGGTCTTAATAGCCAACTTAGATAACAAGAAGGATGGTGCAGCAAGGTGTCAAATGAATGTCTAGCTATGAGAATTAAAGGATTATTTTCATTACCTCGTCCCAAAAGGTATTGTCACTGAAGTCTTCCTGAAAAGGATTTCGCAAGAAGTTTTTGACTTCTTCATCTGTTGATGTATTATTCATTGTATTTTCTCCTTTATTCGTGACCTTGACCAATGGAACAGCTTCAATAGACTCCGGTGATTCTTGATTTATATCATCAGTGGTACTTCCATACATAATCAATAATATAGCTATAATTTCAGAAAAACGCCAAACAAATGTAAAAATGGTCCTTCATTTGTGGAGCTTTTCTTCGATTTTATCGTCCTGCTAGATGACCCGGATTTAATCATCCACACCTTCTTGTTTACATTTTTATCCCGCATTGCTAAGTTCAATTTTAAGGACCAGAAGAAAAACTTATTGTAAGAAAGCAGGGCCAAATTAATCAATGAAGCATTTTACATTAGTGCGTTAGAAAGCCTTTCTATTCTCAAATAAAAAGAAAATTGCCCTGGGGACTAAGTTGCCAGGATCGTATTTATTAAAACAACGCAACATTCGATTATCTCCGCATTTTTTGTAGGTACTATATTTTTTTCGGTGCAGGCAAAGAAACAACAAGATAAAGATGATTTGCATGAAAAATTTATCAAGATACAAAAGGAAGAAATATTACTGTCTCTTAATCATAAATTAATGTTATCTTTTTGAAGAAACGAACGACCTCATGCACACAGAGATGTTTTGTCTTTTTCTGTGCGGTTTCAAAAAAAAAATTTCCTATTTTTGAGGTTAAAAATAAAATTATTTGCTATATATCACCAATAATCGGTCTTGATATTTTTTTATTGTGACCAATAGTTCTTATTTTAGGTGATAGAAAAAGTTATTGTTTTTGTAGATATATTTACATGGCGCCACTCAACTTTGCCGCTAACTGAGCAACAATTTTCTTTGCGAACTCCGACATGTCACCATCATTAACCAATACGTTCATTCCTTGTAATGCTTTTGGAACGGATTTATCACCATTTACAGAAACAAGAATGAGTTTATGTGACGCTTTCTTTGCTTCTTTTTCCATGAATTTCTTCAAAACAGATATACAGTCTTTATATTTTACTTTTAACTGTTCTGGGCAGTTAGACTTGTCTTTTTTATCAATGAATTTAGCAAGATTCTGTGACGTTACAATAACAACAGCATGAGCGTAAACCGACAATACTTTATCTAGTTTCTTATCAAACGTCGCCCCTTTAGCATCCTCAACATCTTCGATTGTTTTTAAAACAATTTTTCCTGATGTTGTTCGGATTAAAGTTGCCAATTTTGATGTCTGATCTTCCAAGTCTTTATCACAAAGCAACAAAAAACCTTGAGCCAATTCGTTACTCATTGCATAAATCTGAAATCGAAAAAACAGGAGTTTTTTAATCGTAAAAGCAGATTGAGAAACATGTATTAATTTGAATTTAGAAATTAATGTTGGCCTCAGAGGCGGATTCAGAGCATGCTTTCACCTAGTCACAGCAGTGAAATGGAGATTCAAAGCATGTTCAAAGTCATTAATTCTAATAGCTTTCTGTATGATGATGGTCTCTTAAGACCCATCATCATACAAAAAGCTATTAAGAATTCAAATTTTTAGCTTTTCCCCGTGTTGCTCTGACTAGGGCTGGATCCGCCGCTGGAGAAACATGGATTAATTTGAATTTAGAAATTAATGTTGGTCTAATCACACGATCAAATGTTATAGTATTTGTTGGTAGTCAATGTGATTACTCTTTAAATATCGGTTGATGTGGCAGAGATTTTCAAAGATCCAGTTCACGCTGGAGAGAAAAAGTCATTAATTTTTAATAATCGATCATTAGTCAACAAACGATCATTAGTCTTTTAAAGGTTAATGACCATTTGTTAACTACTAATAATGAACACTTCAGTCTCCCTGCTATTGCCCCGAAGATAAGGTCACTGTTTATAGCTACTTTAGTGGTTTAATCTGGTCATCATTATAATATAAACTAACTTTAAGCGTATATTTTTCCGCCCTGTTTTAATAACTTATACCACGGAAATCAAAGACCAGATAATTCAAGATTATAACTTTAATCTATGATAAATTTAGAAAAATATTTACCTTCGTGACAAATTGTTAGGCTAACGAAATACTTAAATCAGATTCAGTAGTAATATTCAAATAGGAACAATTTTTATTATTTGACATATAGGTTATCTTAGATCCACAAAGATGGTTTTACACGCTCATATTAGAATCAGAAATTCGTCTTTTACTTGTGGTAAAAGCAGTTTAATAGAAAGATAGTCATCAAACAGAAGTTCTATAATGTTTCAGTATATATTATATAAGAATCAGTATCATGTAATGCTACTGGTATAAAAAGTTTTGAGTTAAGCACACACATAAAGCATTTGAACTACACTTACGTTTATTCCCTCCCGTGTTTTTTATGTTTCCTTCGCCTGCTACAATTTTTTCTTCGTGTGATGCGACTGCTTTGTTGTTAATTTTCTCTGAAATGTAAACATTAATAGGAGTAGTTCATAATCTAGAATTTCACAGATAACAGCGTTAGACATTCATCTTATGCTCTTGTTCGATTGGCTGACTATCGTATGAGGGGTTTACGGATCAATCATAGAGCCGGATTGATGTCTGAGAGAAAGTGGACTATTGTCTCCACTTTTTGATTGACGTTATAATCTATTTAAATTGCATATAAACTTAGTTCCATATCTCCCAAGACTCGCTGATGACAACAGCACTAATAATGGTAGCATGGATGTGAAAGTTTTGGCGGGATTCATTTGCTTTCGAAATGAGCAACTTTTTCTAGTATCGCAAAGGACCATGCAGCATATATCGCAAAGTCGCGTTTACAGCAAATATCAGCTAGCGCATTGCTGACGTAACGAGAAACGGCTGCAGTAACCAACTTGAGACATTTTTTACGTTTGCGAAGAGAAATTATTTGCAGTATAGAGGTCTCTTTAATTTCTTCGCATGATCTTCTAAGGTAGTATCAAAAAAAGAGACGCTTTCATTATTTTCCGCTTTTTTGACAGACCTAGCAAGTAATTATACCTGAGTCCCAACAGGAATATATATGGGCAAGATTTGAAAACTATAAAATTATGAGATTTTCTTCTATAGTAACTAGTTTTGCATCTAAAAAGTGTATGCGATGCTTTTCGTTGCTGATATATATACTGTACTTGCACATTTGTACATTTTCTCTGAATTTGCAGACCATTTGTGGTCCTCAAATTAGTTATAGGATTATCATTTATGTTATAAGATGTTAAAAAGCAAAGTAGTGAGCTGCAGATTTTCCCAGGATTGATAACAGCAGAAACAGCAAACGTATTCAATTGAATTAGAAATAATCAGTATTCATTCTCGAACGGACTAGTAAATTTTGTTGTATATTAATCAGATCTTTAGATTCATGTTTGGAAACTCGTACCCAGAGGGAACAGACGCAGTGTTCATGGAATAAGCCGATGGTTAAAAGCATAGTTTTCATAGGTTGTTTTATGTTTAAGGATAGAATAAAATTCTGCATTCGTTTCATTTGCAAACGTCTCTCCGCGTTGTTTTCATTAAGCTCGAGTAAACATACATTCTTGTAAAACTAAAACGACTCCGAGTACAAACACTCTGAGTAATTAGAGGCGCTGGAAACGAGGTTGACCCAGAACAGAATCAGGTCCATGATCCAGAAAATGCATAGCCTGCGTTTCTAATAAGGCAGAAGAGAAGCGGGCAATAAAAGATGTTCCAAGTTTCTGTACGAGGGAGTGATCTACTCCTCTCCTGGGTCAAAGTATTTTATATATCTAACATCTATTATTCAGACTCGTTCCCAGGATCTTTAGTCTACTTTTTCATTTTTGAACGTGAGAAGGGAGAATCGCGAGTAGAAAAACACCCTGAGAACGAGTCAAGAAGAGAGTCTGTAGCAAACAATAGGTACCCTACCTAATAGACCGCTTTGCAAAAGCTCCGCTGGTCTATCACCATTCGTCGAATTTTTGAAAATAACCAATGAGAATATCCGAAGCGACGGTAAACAAAAATAAGATGGTCCTAGTAATATCGTGCACGCATAAAGTATCCATGAAGGTTGAATAGGCTTTTTCTGTTATCAGTTTTTCTTGTGACTATGATCACAGAGAGCACCAGCACTTAGAAAACCACATCTGGGCAAGCTCGTTTACAGACAGAGGACGAGGTTATCCCATCTTCTCTTTTCGTCTTTCCTTCTCTCCATTCCAAAATTATACAAAATAGCATGCGATCCAACCTCAAACCCAGCGCCGTTTATTTCTTTTTGATTATGAGGACAACGGACTAAGGTGTCGAATTCTAATGACATCTTTGTGAGTTCAATTCCCGCTAATGTCCGTAGCTCAAACGAGAGCTTTAAATAGAACCAGGACCCGAATCAGGACCCACATTGATAACAGTGTTTCAATACTGAAGTGGCCATCCTGCAAAAATAATCGTAAATAAATAAATAAATACAAATGCATGCGATCGAGGTTGAAATTACAATAACAATGTCAATCTGCGTAATAGTTTATGATGAATGCAACCTCGATGCAAAGGGATTTAAAAAAGCTCACAGCTCTTAATTCCTTATGTTCAATCCGGATCTAGATGCACTCAACTTCGATGGGTCATAAATAGAAGATTTAGTCCATATTTAACAGAATACACAAAAACAAACCTTAAAATACGATCAGATGCCTAGAGGCCATCAAATGGTCATACACACTTCAACAATCCTGAATCATTTTGCTTCAGGATTGTTGAAGCGTGTGCGACCATTTTGTTACCACCAGGCATTAAAGGGTTAAAGTACGCTCAGATGCTACAAAATTTGTATGGCAAAATATGCCGTCTTCTGAATTCTTCTTCTACTTCTTCTGTAATAAGGTTTTGTCTCATAATACCACTTTACAAATCGTTTCATTTTCATATCTATATTGTATGTATTTTTGACACTTCTTCTGAATGAAAATTGATATGGATGAATCGAATTTGTAAAGCGAAATTTTGAAACATCACTTTTTAAAACGTCGACAAAATCAGCCAGGGAAATATTCTTACCTAACTAAGAAAAGTCTTGTTTTTGGTCAGCTTAATTTTTGCTGGTAGTGAACAGTCTAAGTGGATTAACAAAGTTTTAAGTCGAGGTTAACTAAAAATCGAAACACAACCTGCTCTTTCTCCTCAACTACATAGATAGATAAAAAGATAACGTAATATTTAAGGACAGCACAACCACAAAGAAAACGAAAAAAGGTGAGAAGGAAGAATTTTTATTACTAACATGAATGGCGCAAGTCAATATTTGGATATACAATTAGTACAAAAGCAATATGTTTATTTCGTCTCCATGGTTTGTACGAAATAGTGCTTTAATAAGATATTATTTACTCAAGAAGCTCGTGCAAAAATCAGAGATTGAGTTTTCATTTACTGAATCTGAAATTTTCTACTGTATTTATGCATAGTCAGGGTGACAACTTAAAATCAAACATGATTTTTAGGAGACATCGAGTAATTTAGCCTAAAATATCCTATAACTTTAGGAGATTTAACCAATCTTTCAGGAGATTTTTGCACGAAATAACCAAGAGCCCTCCATAATCGTTTTAAAAACATGAAGACACCAATATAAATATGTACTCAACAATCTGATTTTTTTTTTTAGGAGTTTTAAGGAGAAAGCTAAAATTTCAAGACATATTTATGAGGTTTTAGGAGAATTTAGAAGTAAGACAAAATTTAGGAGATTTTAGTACTATGATTTATGTCACTCGACCGATATGGCGGATGACCGATATGGCGGATCCAGAACACGCTTTAACCTAGTCAAAGTATTGAAATTTAGATTAACAGTCATTAATTTTAAATAGGTTAACAAATGATCATTAGCCTTTTAAAGGCTAATGAACATTTATTAATTATTAATAATTAAAATTCTATGGTTATAGTCTCCATCTTGGTGCTCTTGCAAGGTCTAAATCCGCTACTGCCAGGCTTACTTAAAAACAGTTTCACAGCTTCGGTGTTAAGCATTCCCTTTAATTTTCCTCGAATAGAAGATACAGTTGGTAGGCATCTGTTAAAACATTTGATTTAGTTTTCACATAAAATATTCAAATTGTTTTCTTTCTTTCTTTTCATTTTCATTTTTTTTTTACTTCACTCTATCTTGGGATAATTAAATTTCAAGAAATAACGTACCCGGTTGCCATGAGCAACAAGAATAAATTAATAATAATTTGAAGATTAGAATAGATACGAAGGAGACATGAAAAACTGAGTAAATCAACTTTCGAACCATCTTAAAACATTAATATATTCGTTTCAATCCTATTAGTTTTCATCTCAGATGAAGTGCGTCTTTATGCATACTTTGTATGTGCAATTACACTTCATCTCTGAGATAAAAATGAAACGATTTTTGAAATGAATAAAAAGTTAATTTTTGAAATGCACCCTTAGTATATTTCCTTTTATATGATACAAATCCACAAGTGAAGGAGAGTGGGTAAAGTAATAATTATCATCACCAGAGAGCAGTGGTAGATTCAGAACTAGTCAGAGCACCATGGAGAGTATGAATTAGTTATTATCAACAAATTATCATTAGCCTTTGATTTGGTCTCCAGTGGCGGATCCAGCCCTAGTCAGAGCAACACGGGGAAGAGCTAAACGTTTTAATTCTTAATAGCCTTCTGTATGATGATGGTCTAAGAGACCATCTTCATACAGAAAGCTATTAGAATTGAACCACCTCTGGTCTCCATTGTATTATTTTGACTAGGTTAAAGCGAACTCTGTGTCCACCTTTGCAGAGGGAGAATAACACTAACTGGTAAACAGGCGAAATCTTTTATCGAACAAGAAAAAAAAAATTGGCAGTAGGAAAGTTTGTTAAAAAGCCCCAAACCCAATCGACGACGAACACAGATTTAACCATACAACCTACAGAAATATGAGGGATATCACTACTTTTTCTTATCAATGGAAAACATTACTTTGTCTTTCTTCAAATAAGTTGGGGACCGTCCACAAAATTCGTATCGTAATGCGAACCATTTTCATCGCAGAAGAAGTGTTTTTGTGCAACTAAGTATGCACCAAAGCACTCCTGTATGAAAATTGATACAAATTTTGTGGAAGGTCTCTTAGGTACACGATTATGCTTTGCATGTAAGCATCTCTTACTTCGTAACTCGTCTAAACATTCCAGTTTAATTTGTTTCACAAATCGTTCCATTCTCTTTTTAGATCAAGTGTCATTGTGCATACAAAGTACCCACAAAAACACATATTCTGAAAAAATTGATGTTGCATTTCCAAGTTTGATTTGTTGTTGTACTAGATTGCGTGGAAATTCTCAAAAAATGACAAATCGAATGAATCGATATATCTCTTTAATGCCTGGTGATAACAAAATGGTCGCACACGCTTCAACAATCCGCTTCAGGATGGTTTAAGTGTGTATGACCATTTGATGGCCTCTAGGCATGAAATCGATATGTATAAATATTTCTCACAATTTAAATATTAAGCTACGATAAACACACCAAAACGATACTAAAATATCGTAAACAAAATATCGAAATACGAACCATTTTCATTACAGAAGAAGTATTTTTGTGCATACTTAGTATGAACAAAAACACTCCTTCTGTATAAATTTGATACGAATTTCGATACGAATTTTGTAGACGGTACCAAAAATATCGTAAACAAAATTCTCACTTACAAAAATTCGTATCGATATTCAAATCATTTTCTCTTCAAAATTAAAGACGGTAAATCAACACTGAATAAAAATCGGGATAATTTATTTCGGATTACATAAGATTATTTGACATTTATTTTCTCTAAATGTCAAATAATGATATGCAGATTTTTTCTAAATGCTAAATAACCATATATAATCCGAAACGGATTATCCCAATTTTCATGCACTGACATAAGGGACCGTCTCAAAAATTCGCTTAAATTCGCTTAACAATTCGTTTCATTCCTAATAATTTTCACCTAAGATGAAGTGTTATTGTAACACTTACATGTTACAATAAAACTTCATCTAAGATGAAAATGAAGCGAATTGTGAAGCGAATTTATGAGAAAATAACAACACCTCTTCAGAATGAAAATCCATACGAATTTTGTGCACGGTTCCATATAAGAACAACAATTAACTTAAAGTCATAACCCTAACTACCATGATTTCGTATTACAAAATAAGCTTTGAAATACAAATGCTATAAATAGATTGATAAATATTAGAAAAATAGCATCCAAAAATAAGATCTAAAAAATATTTTAAAATAAGGAACCTTCTATAAAATGTATAGTAACCTTTTCATGCACAAGAACACTTCTTTGAAAGAAAGTTCATAAGAAGTAACATTTGTGTACGGTCCCTCTCAGCAATAATGCTAATCTCAAAACATTTTCAAAAAAATACGCGTTCTTATTCCGATTACTTCATGTTGCGCAATCGTTTTTTAAGTTCACATTCCAACTCCGAAGAAGTAACGATAAACCTACAGTGATGCCAAGACTGTATATCGTCACTGACACCGAGCAGTAGAAATTCATCAAAATTGCCCAGCATTGAGTTATTGTTGTATTATATGAACATATTCGACAAGCGTTGAACAGATCGATTGCTTTGATCTAGAGTTGCCACTGCTTATTCTTGTCAGGCTGGAAAAATATTGAAGCTAAGGAGTGACAGTAGCTAGAATTCCTGCCAGATCCAGAAGAGTGACAACTCTTTTGATGCAACTACTTTGATGTTTAGGAGACACTCATTATAACTGATTTCATACATACATACTTCTGAGGTGAAAAAGTTCATCTACCAGAAAATTATATACCCAACCTTTAACTCCAGCCGACACACGAACAAAATTGACGTCTATTATACGTCAGTTTTAAAATTTTGCCCACAGGGGTTCAACAGAAGATTAACAAAGAAATTACAAAATACATCGTGAACTATCATGTCATATCGTGAATTCGAATTCATTTATTTACATTTTTTAAGCCTTAATTCAGAAAATGCCAAGAACTTGTTTGTACAGAAGTGACTTAAATATATTTAGAATAAGCTATAAAACCAAACGGACAAACCATAAATTATTTTGCATTAGCACTCAATGCATGAAGAATTTCTCCGTGAATTATATACATTTTCTGTACTTAATTTCTATCTACAAAGCTCTCATCTTATACAAGACTTCAAGAGAAGATTCCGAGCGCGCTTTTACCTAAGGGGGGGGGGGGGGGCATACTAAGAATGCACAAAAACACTCCTTCTGAATGAAAATTGGTTAGAATTTCAAAACGAATTTTGTGAACGGTCCCTTATCGAATCAAAGTCATTAATTTATAATTGCTTAATGTGTGGTTATGGTCTCTGAGGACTCAGGACACGGTTTTACCTAGTTACAGCACGGAAATGGAGATTCAAAGCATGCTCAAAGTGATTAATTCTAATAGCTTTCTGCATGAAGATGGGCCTCTTAGACCCATCATCATACAGCAGGCTATTGAGAATTAAAACGTTTAGCTCTTCCTCGTGTTGCTCTGACTAGGGCTGGATCCGCCACTGGGTCTTAACAGATTCATGACCATAAACAAAGCTATTTGGAATTTAAGGTTTTAGTTCACTATTGTGTTTCTCTGACTAGGGTTGGATCCGCCATTCGACTTCAAGACGAAAAGACTTCAATATGAAAGTTGCTGCAAAAATTAAACGATTTCGGCGGTAAAATTCTTGAAGAATTTCTTAAAACAAATTCTGAGGGAAGAAAATTACTAAGTAAAAGTATAGACATGTTAACCGTATATAAAATATTCGCACTTACTTTAACAATCCCGTAGAAATTTGCTGCAGGATTCACTGCACAAAATCTAGCTGTATCCGGACCTTTATACAGTCCGTATACTCCCGTATTCAGTCCGTATACGTCGGTATTACGACAGAATGCTATCATTCTGTCGTAATACGTACGAATACGGACTGAAAATAAGTCCGGATAAAGTTGGATTTTGTGCAGTGATTGTTATAAATACACGTGACCATTGTTGGACATAATGATACACATCAAGTAAAAACAAAATATTTAGAAAAAAATAATATATACCAAAGTGCTATTAAAAAATATAATATTCAAACTCGCATAGACAAAATATCTAAAAAAAATAATGATATGCTAGAAACTATTCAAAACTATTAGTATTATATTGGTATTTAAAGAGATATGCACATTCGATTGAATGCTAATGACGTTGTTCCGTTCAAAAATTATTTGGATATTTGGATCCCTGGTTGAAAATGAACAAAATTAGAAAATTGTAAGTAAGGATGTTTGACGGTAACGCTATATTTACCTTTGTGCATATAGGCAACATGCATTCCAACATGCAGGATGGAATGCATGTAGCCTATATACACAAAGGTGCAATCTTCGTTGCCGTCGTAGATTAGACTGTGCGTAAACTCCCTAGTGATAGACATACATGTTTGATAGGAGTATTTGCCATTCGTAAGTGCATCCATCTGTACTTTTGTATCAACACCACCAGTAACCAAATGCCCATGATAGAAATGAAGCAATATTTGGTTTTGTCAACACTACCACCATTTGGTTGTGTCCAAGCTGTGAAATAGTTTTAAAAAACCTTTCCTGTGGCACATATATCTTTTATGGTTTGCCTAAAAGGTAAAAATGAATCATTTTTATGTTGGTTTATTAGGGACCGTCTCAAAAATTCGCTTAAATTCACTTCATAATTCGCTTCATTTTCATCTTAGATGAAGTGTTATTGTACAATAACACTTCATCTAAGATGAAAATGAAGCGAATTATGAAGTGAATTTAAGCGAATTTTTGAGACGGTCCCTAATAAACCAACATAAAAATGATTCATTTTTACCTTTTAGGCAAACCATAAAAGATATATGTGCCACAGGAAAGGTTTTTTAAAACTATTTCACAGCTTGGACACAACCAAATGGTGGTAGTGTTGACAAAACCAAATATTGCTTCATTTCTATCATGGGCATTTGGTTACTGGTGGTGTTGATACAAAAGTACAGATGGATGCACTTACGAATGGCAAATACTCCTATCAAACATGTATGTCTATCACTAGGGAGTTTACGCACAGTCTAATCTACGACGGCAACGAAGATTGCACCTTTGTGTATATAGGCTACATGCATTCCATCCTGCATGTTGGAATGCATGTTGCCTATATGCACAAAGGTAAATATAGCGTTACCGTCAAACATCCTTACTTACAATTTTCTAATTTTGTTCATTTTCAACCAGGGATCCAAATATCCAAATAATTTTTGAACGGAACAACGTCATTAGCATTCAATCGAATGTGCATATCTCTTTAAATACCAATATAATACTAATAGTTTTGAATAGTTTCTAGCATATCATTATTTTTTTTAGATATTTTGTCTATGCGAGTTTGAATATTATATTTTTTAATAGCACTTTGGTATATATTATTTTTTTCTAAATATTTTGTTTTTACTTGATGTGTATCATTATGTCCAACAATGGTCACGTGTATTTATAACAATCACTGCACAAAATCCAACTTTATCCGGACTTATTTTCAGTCCGTATTCGTACGTATTACGACAGAATGATAGCATTCTGTCGTAATACCGACGTATACGGACTGAATACGGGAGTATACGGACTGTATAAAGGTCCGGATACAGCTAGATTTTGTGCAGTGAATCCTGCAGCAAATTTCTACGGGATTGTTAAAGTAAGTGCGAATATTTTATATACGGTTAACATGTCTATACTTTTACTTAGTAATTTTCTTCCCTCAGAATTTGTTTTAAGAAATTCTTCAAGAATTTTACCGCCGAAATCGTTTAATTTTTGCAGCAACTTTCATATTGAAGTCTTTTCGTCTTGAAGTCGAATGGCGGATCCAACCCTAGTCAGAGAAACACAATAGTGAACTAAAACCTTAAATTCCAAATAGCTTTGTTTATGGTCATGAATCTGTTAAGACCCAGTGGCGGATCCAGCCCTAGTCAGAGCAACACGAGGAAGAGCTAAACGTTTTAATTCTCAATAGCCTGCTGTATGATGATGGGTCTAAGAGGCCCATCTTCATGCAGAAAGCTATTAGAATTAATCACTTTGAGCATGCTTTGAATCTCCATTTCCGTGCTGTAACTAGGTAAAACCGTGTCCTGAGTCCTCAGAGACCATAACCACACATTAAGCAATTATAAATTAATGACTTTGATTCGATAAGGGACCGTTCACAAAATTCGTTTTGAAATTCTAACCAATTTTCATTCAGAAGGAGTGTTTTTGTGCATTCTTAGTATGCCCCCCCCCCCCCCCTTAGGTAAAAGCGCGCTCGGAATCTTCTCTTGAAGTCTTGTATAAGATGAGAGCTTTGTAGATAGAAATTAAGTACAGAAAATGTATATAATTCACGGAGAAATTCTTCATGCATTGAGTGCTAATGCAAAATAATTTATGGTTTGTCCGTTTGGTTTTATAGCTTATTCTAAATATATTTAAGTCACTTCTGTACAAACAAGTTCTTGGCATTTTCTGAATTAAGGCTTAAAAAATGTAAATAAATGAATTCGAATTCACGATATGACATGATAGTTCACGATGTATTTTGTAATTTCTTTGTTAATCTTCTGTTGAACCCCTGTGGGCAAAATTTTAAAACTGACGTATAATAGACGTCAATTTTGTTCGTGTGTCGGCTGGAGTTAAAGGTTGGGTATATAATTTTCTGGTAGATGAACTTTTTCACCTCAGAAGTATGTATGTATGAAATCAGTTATAATGAGTGTCTCCTAAACATCAAAGTAGTTGCATCAAAAGAGTTGTCACTCTTCTGGATCTGGCAGGAATTCTAGCTACTGTCACTCCTTAGCTTCAATATTTTTCCAGCCTGACAAGAATAAGCAGTGGCAACTCTAGATCAAAGCAATCGATCTGTTCAACGCTTGTCGAATATGTTCATATAATACAACAATAACTCAATGCTGGGCAATTTTGATGAATTTCTACTGCTCGGTGTCAGTGACGATATACAGTCTTGGCATCACTGTAGGTTTATCGTTACTTCTTCGGAGTTGGAATGTGAACTTAAAAAACGATTGCGCAACATGAAGTAATCGGAATAAGAACGCGTATTTTTTTGAAAATGTTTTGAGATTAGCATTATTGCTGAGAGGGACCGTACACAAATGTTACTTCTTATGAACTTTCTTTCAAAGAAGTGTTCTTGTGCATGAAAAGGTTACTATACATTTTATAGAAGGTTCCTTATTTTAAAATATTTTTTAGATCTTATTTTTGGATGCTATTTTTCTAATATTTATCAATCTATTTATAGCATTTGTATTTCAAAGCTTATTTTGTAATACGAAATCATGGTAGTTAGGGTTATGACTTTAAGTTAATTGTTGTTCTTATATGGAACCGTGCACAAAATTCGTATGGATTTTCATTCTGAAGAGGTGTTGTTATTTTCTCATAAATTCGCTTCACAATTCGCTTCATTTTCATCTTAGATGAAGTTTTATTGTAACATGTAAGTGTTACAATAACACTTCATCTTAGGTGAAAATTATTAGGAATGAAACGAATTGTTAAGCGAATTTAAGCGAATTTTTGAGACGGTCCCTTATGTCAGTGCATGAAAATTGGGATAATCCGTTTCGGATTATATATGGTTATTTAGCATTTAGAAAAAATCTGCATATCATTATTTGACATTTAGAGAAAATAAATGTCAAATAATCTTATGTAATCCGAAATAAATTATCCCGATTTTTATTCAGTGTTGATTTACCGTCTTTAATTTTGAAGAGAAAATGATTTGAATATCGATACGAATTTTTGTAAGTGAGAATTTTGTTTACGATATTTTTGGTACCGTCTACAAAATTCGTATCGAAATTCGTATCAAATTTATACAGAAGGAGTGTTTTTGTTCATACTAAGTATGCACAAAAATACTTCTTCTGTAATGAAAATGGTTCGTATTTCGATATTTTGTTTACGATATTTTAGTATCGTTTTGGTGTGTTTATCGTAGCTTAATATTTAAATTGTGAGAAATATTTATACATATCGATTTCATGCCTAGAGGCCATCAAATGGTCATACACACTTAAACCATCCTGAAGCGGATTGTTGAAGCGTGTGCGACCATTTTGTTATCACCAGGCATTAAAGAGATATATCGATTCATTCGATTTGTCATTTTTTGAGAATTTCCACGCAATCTAGTACAACAACAAATCAAACTTGGAAATGCAACATCAATTTTTTCAGAATATGTGTTTTTGTGGGTACTTTGTATGCACAATGACACTTGATCTAAAAAGAGAATGGAACGATTTGTGAAACAAATTAAACTGGAATGTTTAGACGAGTTACGAAGTAAGAGATGCTTACATGCAAAGCATAATCGTGTACCTAAGAGACCTTCCACAAAATTTGTATCAATTTTCATACAGGAGTGCTTTGGTGCATACTTAGTTGCACAAAAACACTTCTTCTGCGATGAAAATGGTTCGCATTACGATACGAATTTTGTGGACGGTCCCCAACTTATTTGAAGAAAGACAAAGTAATGTTTTCCATTGATAAGAAAAAGTAGTGATATCCCTCATATTTCTGTAGGTTGTATGGTTAAATCTGTGTTCGTCGTCGATTGGGTTTGGGGCTTTTTAACAAACTTTCCTACTGCCAATTTTTTTTTTCTTGTTCGATAAAAGATTTCGCCTGTTTACCAGTTAGTGTTATTCTCCCTCTGCAAAGGTGGACACAGAGTTCGCTTTAACCTAGTCAAAATAATACAATGGAGACCAGAGGTGGTTCAATTCTAATAGCTTTCTGTATGAAGATGGTCTCTTAGACCATCATCATACAGAAGGCTATTAAGAATTAAAACGTTTAGCTCTTCCCCGTGTTGCTCTGACTAGGGCTGGATCCGCCACTGGAGACCAAATCAAAGGCTAATGATAATTTGTTGATAATAACTAATTCATACTCTCCATGGTGCTCTGACTAGTTCTGAATCTACCACTGCTCTCTGGTGATGATAATTATTACTTTACCCACTCTCCTTCACTTGTGGATTTGTATCATATAAAAGGAAATATACTAAGGGTGCATTTCAAAAATTAACTTTTTATTCATTTCAAAAATCGTTTCATTTTTATCTCAGAGATGAAGTGTAATTGCACATACAAAGTATGCATAAAGACGCACTTCATCTGAGATGAAAACTAATAGGATTGAAACGAATATATTAATGTTTTAAGATGGTTCGAAAGTTGATTTACTCAGTTTTTCATGTCTCCTTCGTATCTATTCTAATCTTCAAATTATTATTAATTTATTCTTGTTGCTCATGGCAACCGGGTACGTTATTTCTTGAAATTTAATTATCCCAAGATAGAGTGAAGTAAAAAAAAAATGAAAATGAAAAGAAAGAAAGAAAACAATTTGAATATTTTATGTGAAAACTAAATCAAATGTTTTAACAGATGCCTACCAACTGTATCTTCTATTCGAGGAAAATTAAAGGGAATGCTTAACACCGAAGCTGTGAAACTGTTTTTAAGTAAGCCTGGCAGTAGCGGATTTAGACCTTGCAAGAGCACCAAGATGGAGACTATAACCATAGAATTTTAATTATTAATAATTAATAAATGTTCATTAGCCTTTAAAAGGCTAATGATCATTTGTTAACCTATTTAAAATTAATGACTGTTAATCTAAATTTCAATACTTTGACTAGGTTAAAGCGTGTTCTGGATCCGCCATATCGGTCATCCGCCATATCGGTCGAGTGACATAAATCATAGTACTAAAATCTCCTAAATTTTGTCTTACTTCTAAATTCTCCTAAAACCTCATAAATATGTCTTGAAATTTTAGCTTTCTCCTTAAAACTCCTAAAAAAAAAAATCAGATTGTTGAGTACATATTTATATTGGTGTCTTCATGTTTTTAAAACGATTATGGAGGGCTCTTGGTTATTTCGTGCAAAAATCTCCTGAAAGATTGGTTAAATCTCCTAAAGTTATAGGATATTTTAGGCTAAATTACTCGATGTCTCCTAAAAATCATGTTTGATTTTAAGTTGTCACCCTGACTATGCATAAATACAGTAGAAAATTTCAGATTCAGTAAATGAAAACTCAATCTCTGATTTTTGCACGAGCTTCTTGAGTAAATAATATCTTATTAAAGCACTATTTCGTACAAACCATGGAGACGAAATAAACATATTGCTTTTGTACTAATTGTATATCCAAATATTGACTTGCGCCATTCATGTTAGTAATAAAAATTCTTCCTTCTCACCTTTTTTCGTTTTCTTTGTGGTTGTGCTGTCCTTAAATATTACGTTATCTTTTTATCTATCTATGTAGTTGAGGAGAAAGAGCAGGTTGTGTTTCGATTTTTAGTTAACCTCGACTTAAAACTTTGTTAATCCACTTAGACTGTTCACTACCAGCAAAAATTAAGCTGACCAAAAACAAGACTTTTCTTAGTTAGGTAAGAATATTTCCCTGGCTGATTTTGTCGACGTTTTAAAAAGTGATGTTTCAAAATTTCGCTTTACAAATTCGATTCATCCATATCAATTTTCATTCAGAAGAAGTGTCAAAAATACATACAATATAGATATGAAAATGAAACGATTTGTAAAGTGGTATTATGAGACAAAACCTTATTACAGAAGAAGTAGAAGAAGAATTCAGAAGACGGCATATTTTGCCATACAAATTTTGTAGCATCTGAGCGTACTTTAACCCTTTAATGCCTGGTGGTAACAAAATGGTCGCACACGCTTCAACAATCCTGAAGCAAAATGATTCAGGATTGTTGAAGTGTGTATGACCATTTGATGGCCTCTAGGCATCTGATCGTATTTTAAGGTTTGTTTTTGTGTATTCTGTTAAATATGGACTAAATCTTCTATTTATGACCCATCGAAGTTGAGTGCATCTAGATCCGGATTGAACATAAGGAATTAAGAGCTGTGAGCTTTTTTAAATCCCTTTGCATCGAGGTTGCATTCATCATAAACTATTACGCAGATTGACATTGTTATTGTAATTTCAACCTCGATCGCATGCATTTGTATTTATTTATTTATTTACGATTATTTTTGCAGGATGGCCACTTCAGTATTGAAACACTGTTATCAATGTGGGTCCTGATTCGGGTCCTGGTTCTATTTAAAGCTCTCGTTTGAGCTACGGACATTAGCGGGAATTGAACTCACAAAGATGTCATTAGAATTCGACACCTTAGTCCGTTGTCCTCATAATCAAAAAGAAATAAACGGCGCTGGGTTTGAGGTTGGATCGCATGCTATTTTGTATAATTTTGGAATGGAGAGAAGGAAAGACGAAAAGAGAAGATGGGATAACCTCGTCCTCTGTCTGTAAACGAGCTTGCCCAGATGTGGTTTTCTAAGTGCTGGTGCTCTCTGTGATCATAGTCACAAGAAAAACTGATAACAGAAAAAGCCTATTCAACCTTCATGGATACTTTATGCGTGCACGATATTACTAGGACCATCTTATTTTTGTTTACCGTCGCTTCGGATATTCTCATTGGTTATTTTCAAAAATTCGACGAATGGTGATAGACCAGCGGAGCTTTTGCAAAGCGGTCTATTAGGTAGGGTACCTATTGTTTGCTACAGACTCTCTTCTTGACTCGTTCTCAGGGTGTTTTTCTACTCGCGATTCTCCCTTCTCACGTTCAAAAATGAAAAAGTAGACTAAAGATCCTGGGAACGAGTCTGAATAATAGATGTTAGATATATAAAATACTTTGACCCAGGAGAGGAGTAGATCACTCCCTCGTACAGAAACTTGGAACATCTTTTATTGCCCGCTTCTCTTCTGCCTTATTAGAAACGCAGGCTATGCATTTTCTGGATCATGGACCTGATTCTGTTCTGGGTCAACCTCGTTTCCAGCGCCTCTAATTACTCAGAGTGTTTGTACTCGGAGTCGTTTTAGTTTTACAAGAATGTATGTTTACTCGAGCTTAATGAAAACAACGCGGAGAGACGTTTGCAAATGAAACGAATGCAGAATTTTATTCTATCCTTAAACATAAAACAACCTATGAAAACTATGCTTTTAACCATCGGCTTATTCCATGAACACTGCGTCTGTTCCCTCTGGGTACGAGTTTCCAAACATGAATCTAAAGATCTGATTAATATACAACAAAATTTACTAGTCCGTTCGAGAATGAATACTGATTATTTCTAATTCAATTGAATACGTTTGCTGTTTCTGCTGTTATCAATCCTGGGAAAATCTGCAGCTCACTACTTTGCTTTTTAACATCTTATAACATAAATGATAATCCTATAACTAATTTGAGGACCACAAATGGTCTGCAAATTCAGAGAAAATGTACAAATGTGCAAGTACAGTATATATATCAGCAACGAAAAGCATCGCATACACTTTTTAGATGCAAAACTAGTTACTATAGAAGAAAATCTCATAATTTTATAGTTTTCAAATCTTGCCCATATATATTCCTGTTGGGACTCAGGTATAATTACTTGCTAGGTCTGTCAAAAAAGCGGAAAATAATGAAAGCGTCTCTTTTTTTGATACTACCTTAGAAGATCATGCGAAGAAATTAAAGAGACCTCTATACTGCAAATAATTTCTCTTCGCAAACGTAAAAAATGTCTCAAGTTGGTTACTGCAGCCGTTTCTCGTTACGTCAGCAATGCGCTAGCTGATATTTGCTGTAAACGCGACTTTGCGATATATGCTGCATGGTCCTTTGCGATACTAGAAAAAGTTGCTCATTTCGAAAGCAAATGAATCCCGCCAAAACTTTCACATCCATGCTACCATTATTAGTGCTGTTGTCATCAGCGAGTCTTGGGAGATATGGAACTAAGTTTATATGCAATTTAAATAGATTATAACGTCAATCAAAAAGTGGAGACAATAGTCCACTTTCTCTCAGACATCAATCCGGCTCTATGATTGATCCGTAAACCCCTCATACGATAGTCAGCCAATCGAACAAGAGCATAAGATGAATGTCTAACGCTGTTATCTGTGAAATTCTAGATTATGAACTACTCCTATTAATGTTTACATTTCAGAGAAAATTAACAACAAAGCAGTCGCATCACACGAAGAAAAAATTGTAGCAGGCGAAGGAAACATAAAAAACACGGGAGGGAATAAACGTAAGTGTAGTTCAAATGCTTTATGTGTGTGCTTAACTCAAAACTTTTTATACCAGTAGCATTACATGATACTGATTCTTATATAATATATACTGAAACATTATAGAACTTCTGTTTGATGACTATCTTTCTATTAAACTGCTTTTACCACAAGTAAAAGACGAATTTCTGATTCTAATATGAGCGTGTAAAACCATCTTTGTGGATCTAAGATAACCTATATGTCAAATAATAAAAATTGTTCCTATTTGAATATTACTACTGAATCTGATTTAAGTATTTCGTTAGCCTAACAATTTGTCACGAAGGTAAATATTTTTCTAAATTTATCATAGATTAAAGTTATAATCTTGAATTATCTGGTCTTTGATTTCCGTGGTATAAGTTATTAAAACAGGGCGGAAAAATATACGCTTAAAGTTAGTTTATATTATAATGATGACCAGATTAAACCACTAAAGTAGCTATAAACAGTGACCTTATCTTCGGGGCAATAGCAGGGAGACTGAAGTGTTCATTATTAGTAGTTAACAAATGGTCATTAACCTTTAAAAGACTAATGATCGTTTGTTGACTAATGATCGATTATTAAAAATTAATGACTTTTTCTCTCCAGCGTGAACTGGATCTTTGAAAATCTCTGCCACATCAACCGATATTTAAAGAGTAATCACATTGACTACCAACAAATACTATAACATTTGATCGTGTGATTAGACCAACATTAATTTCTAAATTCAAATTAATCCATGTTTCTCCAGCGGCGGATCCAGCCCTAGTCAGAGCAACACGGGGAAAAGCTAAAAATTTGAATTCTTAATAGCTTTTTGTATGATGATGGGTCTTAAGAGACCATCATCATACAGAAAGCTATTAGAATTAATGACTTTGAACATGCTTTGAATCTCCATTTCACTGCTGTGACTAGGTGAAAGCATGCTCTGAATCCGCCTCTGAGGCCAACATTAATTTCTAAATTCAAATTAATACATGTTTCTCAATCTGCTTTTACGATTAAAAAACTCCTGTTTTTTCGATTTCAGATTTATGCAATGAGTAACGAATTGGCTCAAGGTTTTTTGTTGCTTTGTGATAAAGACTTGGAAGATCAGACATCAAAATTGGCAACTTTAATCCGAACAACATCAGGAAAAATTGTTTTAAAAACAATCGAAGATGTTGAGGATGCTAAAGGGGCGACGTTTGATAAGAAACTAGATAAAGTATTGTCGGTTTACGCTCATGCTGTTGTTATTGTAACGTCACAGAATCTTGCTAAATTCATTGATAAAAAAGACAAGTCTAACTGCCCAGAACAGTTAAAAGTAAAATATAAAGACTGTATATCTGTTTTGAAGAAATTCATGGAAAAAGAAGCAAAGAAAGCGTCACATAAACTCATTCTTGTTTCTGTAAATGGTGATAAATCCGTTCCAAAAGCATTACAAGGAATGAACGTATTGGTTAATGATGGTGACATGTCGGAGTTCGCAAAGAAAATTGTTGCTCAGTTAGCGGCAAAGTTGAGTGGCGCCATGTAAATATATCTACAAAAACAATAACTTTTTCTATCACCTAAAATAAGAACTATTGGTCACAATAAAAAAATATCAAGACCGATTATTGGTGATATATAGCAAATAATTTTATTTTTAACCTCAAAAATAGGAAATTTTTTTTTTGAAACCGCACAGAAAAAGACAAAACATCTCTGTGTGCATGAGGTCGTTCGTTTCTTCAAAAAGATAACATTAATTTATGATTAAGAGACAGTAATATTTCTTCCTTTTGTATCTTGATAAATTTTTCATGCAAATCATCTTTATCTTGTTGTTTCTTTGCCTGCACCGAAAAAAATATAGTACCTACAAAAAATGCGGAGATAATCGAATGTTGCGTTGTTTTAATAAATACGATCCTGGCAACTTAGTCCCCAGGGCAATTTTCTTTTTATTTGAGAATAGAAAGGCTTTCTAACGCACTAATGTAAAATGCTTCATTGATTAATTTGGCCCTGCTTTCTTACAATAAGTTTTTCTTCTGGTCCTTAAAATTGAACTTAGCAATGCGGGATAAAAATGTAAACAAGAAGGTGTGGATGATTAAATCCGGGTCATCTAGCAGGACGATAAAATCGAAGAAAAGCTCCACAAATGAAGGACCATTTTTACATTTGTTTGGCGTTTTTCTGAAATTATAGCTATATTATTGATTATGTATGGAAGTACCACTGATGATATAAATCAAGAATCACCGGAGTCTATTGAAGCTGTTCCATTGGTCAAGGTCACGAATAAAGGAGAAAATACAATGAATAATACATCAACAGATGAAGAAGTCAAAAACTTCTTGCGAAATCCTTTTCAGGAAGACTTCAGTGACAATACCTTTTGGGACGAGGTAATGAAAATAATCCTTTAATTCTCATAGCTAGACATTCATTTGACACCTTGCTGCACCATCCTTCTTGTTATCTAAGTTGGCTATTAAGACCCCTGTCGCAAAATATGTACCTAGTGCGTTAGTTGCATCCATCAGAGAGGAGGGGTCTAAAAAAGGATTGGTCAGTTGGACACCACTTCACCAAGCAAAAACTAAAAAAGTGACAGTGGTGTTGACCTATGTAGAGTATTTAGCTGACCTCTAGGAGGTCGCTAACCCTAAATAATAAATTAAGCTAAAAGGCCGAGAAGGTGGTCAGTCCCTCAATACTTAGATGTTGATTGCTTAGATTTAGTAATACGTTTTGCACACTAGTACAAATTTCCAACGTGCATGATGCATTGAAAAAAATATTGCTAGCACAAAGGAAATTCTAAAATTATTTTAAATATACACCTAGTTATTGGGGAAATGGAAGTCTTCTGAAGACACTGTGTTGTTTAGGCGGTCTCTTTGACACCAATTTTATTTATTTATTTGCTACTTCCAGCTCAAAAAAATCAAATCAAATCACAGTGTTATGGTCTTTGAAATTTGACCTCTTGTACCTTGCTAAAGGTAACCTTGCTAAATTCGCTCGTATTTTTTAAATTACTACAGTATATAAATGGTTTATTTTATGTATATATATTTTGTTTTTAAAGTATGATTTATGTATGTTTACTAAATTTATGACTGTTGGGTTACTGTTGACAGAATTGACATCATTTAGTCACAAAATTTAGTCCACAAAATTGTATATACTATTTTCACAAAAGAAGTTTCTTTGTGCATACTAGGTATGTACAAATTCACTCCATCTGTATGAAAGTTATAAGAATTTCCATAAAGTGAACTATTAACTAAACGTAGTGAAATAATAGCAAAGTGTCGCCATATGAACAAATTTCTCCTGGCCAATTATAAATCCAAAGACTGAT